>ML804234.1:271441-286170 GCA_009831015.1 Picea engelmannii | reverse complement strand
TACCCAATTGCATCTCAACTCAGCTTATCATCCCCAGACAGATGGTCAAATGGAAGTCGTCAACAAGTGTTTGGAAACATATCTGAGGTGCTTTGCCTCTGAAAAACAACACCAGTGGGCTCAATGGTTACCCCTCGCCGAATAGTGGTACAACACTACATACCATACAGCCACTTGCATGACTCCTTTTGAAGCAGTGCATGGACAAAATCCACCATCAGTTCTCTCATACTTACCGGGTACCTCGAAGGTCCAGGCGGTTGACCAAACACTTACAGTCCAAAAGGATATCCTTCGTACCCTTAAAGAGAACTTGGTCATGGACCAGAATAGAATGAAGCAGCAAGCAGATCAAGGTCACTCTGAACGTCAATTTGTCGAAGGGGATCAGGTGTTTCTGAGACTGCAACCATATAAGCAAACTTCCCTCAAGGCCAAGTAGTGTCAGAATCTAGAACCCAAATTTTATGGCCCTTACACAGTTCTCAAGCATGTGGGACAAGTCGCATATCAGTTAGCTCTGCCCAGTCAGTCGAAGGTACATCCTGTTTTTCATGTTTCATGCTTGAAGAAGGTGATTGGAACCAGGTGCCAAATTCAAACCAACCTTCCGGAATTAGCTGAAGAAGGATCCATTTGGCTCCAACCAGAAGCAATTTTGAACCAGCGGGAGCGTCGCTTGCATCAAAGAAACATCAAAGAAGTGCTAGTACAGTGGAAAGATATGACTCCAGCAGATGCCACTTGGGAACCAGCTACCATTCTGCAGCAGTTTCCACATCTCAAGCCTTGAGGACAAGGTTGTTTTTAAGGGAGAGGACATGTTAAGGTCCTAACCCGCACATGGGTAGATCAATGTATTCAGATGTAATAAAGGTCAATATTAATAAGACCTTTCAATAAAATAGAATAAGGCAGATGTAAGAAGACCTAATAGAAGCTTCCGCTTCTAGAAGGATCTTCCTCTATATGCTTCTCTTAATAGACACATTTAGTATAAATAAGGGCCGAGGGTATGAAAAACCTAGCGTGGAGATTATTGTAACAGAACGTTGCTCGACTGGAGGTTGCCCCCTTGAAGAGGCCTGTGAACATTGCTATCTGAATCAAAGTGTTGTTTCTTTTTCTATTTCGTATATCATTTATGTGTATTGTGAAGATTATGCTGGATATTTTACTGTTATTCTGTCATTTCTAGCATTTCATTTATGTTCTGCATATTTTATATATCTGGTATCTTGCATATGGCTAAAGGTTTGGACAAAGGGAATGATCAATTGGGTATAATTTTTTTACTATGATTCTCCTCCTTTCAAATGGGACCCCTAACCCTTCTTTTATAGGCTAGAAGAAGCTAGGTATTTGATCGGGTGATTGGCCATGCATGGCCGAAAAGTTTAGTTAACTTACCCAAAGATGTGTGTTCCATCAACAAATTTCCTTTTTCCATGATTTTGTAGGTACACACGGGCTGTCTTGGGTCATCTAGCATGTACATGTGTGCAGTAATGGAGCAGGGCGCGTGGGTATTTATAAAAGGGGTTTTTAAGAAGAGTTGTTTAGCAGTGTTTTGGAAAAGAAGGAATATGAGATGGCTTGATGCCAGGTAAGCATGTCTAGTGAAAATTAGCGTTATAACAGGTGCCCCCTAATGTGTGAGGTCAGAAGAGCATATGATGGCCGAAATACATTAACAATATTCACCGATGTGTCGAACAAGTGAGCCCAGGGAACAGAAATTGGGAGGTGTCGTCTGCAAAATAATAATTGTCTCACCGAGGTAGGCATACCCATGCTCGGGATAAAATAAAATCATGGCTACCAATCAAATACACTGTAGATCCATGTCATATAACTATATAAAGTGTAGCCATGAGAAATACACAACGGAGCTACATCTCGAAATCAAAAAGATATACATGTAGAGTATCCATCTTCTAGAAGCTGATAAGGCCTGATGGCTGGAGATGAGGTCTTTAGAGATCAAGAAACAACTTCAAAATCTTCAAAACTCGGGTAGGAGTGTAATATGAGTGTACGACTTCACTACCCATAGATCTTCGACGGCTCGTTGGTCATGGAGTAGAGAATCTTGATTATCATACTGAAGGCTTCATTGATTTCGAACAAAGACTTTATTGGACTGTTGGGATGGTTGGGCATGAGGTCAAGAGACAAACTGCAGAGGGGCCGAATCAGGCTTGGTAAAAAATTCCCTTGGACAATAGCATGAAAAATGATGAGACTTAGGCAGCATGGCATTAACATAAATTTACGAGGCAGGAGGCAACGCAAACTCTCCATATGTTTGGAAGAATAACCAAATGGAGGAGGACACAACTCAATGTAGTGAGAACAACTTCCTAAGGTCATATTAAATCCCAGAGCTTGAAGAAAAAATGAAAGGATGTGCGTTGTCCAAGGGTGACTCATTGTGCTACCAAATAAAAAGAAAATACTTTTCCCTTCCTCTTTTTGGGGTATATTTGTTTTTTTTTTGTCTTTTTCAATAATGTTGGAAAGATTTAAAAAGAATAAAAGAATGCTACGTTACAAAGGAGGATCAAGTGTCGCAAACATACTTAGTTCCAAGCACCTGGAATATAAGGATTCTTAGGGCAAAGGGACATATGCAAGAAAAGGACACTCGGGAAAAATCCTCCAGGGGCCAAAGGTGTCAAGATGTAGAGGCAAAGTGCTACAGGGCTTGCGTATAAGGCATGCTTCGGATGGTTCATTTGAGAGCAACATGGATCCTTCATTAGGCCAAAGACGCGAGTATGAAAATGTGATTAATAAGACACACAATGGTATCATCCTTCGTTGTAAGTTTAATGAGCCCAGAGAAGGTAAGCTCGACGGTTTTTCATATTTAGAGAATCTGAAAAACGTAAAATGAGACTCCAATGAGGTACCTTTTTAGAAGGTAGTCTAGTCGGTTCAAAAAAGGGGTAAACTAGCACCAACAAGACGTCTATTCACCATTTTAACGAGTGTGATAAAGACAAGATCACTCGGCCATTTTTTCATTTTTAAGGAGTCTGAAAAAATCTTAACTATGGACTCTGTCAGGAATGTTCTTCTAGACCATTTTAACGAGTGTGAAAGAATAATGTCACTCGGTGATCTTTTCAATTTTAGAGAGTCTGAAAAGAGCTTAACTATGGACTCCGTGGGGGTTCCTTTTTCATAATTTTAGTCCCTTAGGCCCGAAAAAAGGGGTAAAATTATACTTGAGGGTACTCTTCTAGAGAATCGAGGCTCCTAGAGTATACCTTTGTTCGTACAATTGACCATCCAGACCGAAAAAGGGGTAAACTACCATCGGATAGACGTGACTTCAAATTTCAGTTTAACGAGCGTGAAAGGCCACAAGATCACTTGACAATCCTTTCATGTTTAGAGGGTCTGAAAGGGCTTAAAAGAAGACCTGTGGGGGCTACGACTCATGTATGAAACTGGTTCAAGTAGAGCCCGTTGCTAGGCTCAGACCAAGAGTCTCTTCGATAGTCAACTTGGAAAGTCTCCCAAAAGGGAAGAAAACACAAACCACGGTGTAAGTCCTCCCTCGGTATAGAAACCATAGACATGGCTTCAAGGATAGCCTCATCTGAAGGAAATTCAAAATCCAAGAAATCACACAAACGAGGGTCGACAGCCCAAAGGGTGAAGTAAACTGACGATACTCCATATGAAAATGGAGGTTCTGGACAAGACTGGCATAGTCTATCAGCAAAGAATCACAAGCACAAGGGCTTGAGGATCTACAAACAACGAGATCAAACTTGGAAGAATACTCACGCCTACTTGGACCAAGAGGGGGAAACAAGGGCTCCCATGCCCCCATTGGATAAACCAATGGATCAATTGTTGAGACTAAGTCTTGGGAAGGCCAAAATGATTTCATAGGTTCCTTCTCAGAAGCAATTGAACATTAAGGATAAGATACCACATAATTAACCCATGGCAGGGTAGAGTCTACATGAACGCTAGGAACATATAAAGGGGTATTATGAAATAATGTCGAATTAGGATGGTGATTATCAGATGCCAGTTGGTCGATAGTGACAATGCTTCCATTGTGAGGGAAATGCATCACTCGGAAGAGAATAGACACCACAACATTCATATCATATACATAATCATGCCTGTTTCAGGATAAATCCGTGAGTGCGGAAACAAACCGATCTCCCTAGATCCACCTGGATCTAGAACAAAATAGGACAGAATAATACACTTTCCCTAGATCTAGCCTATTGAATGAACTAAGAGGTAAGGATTATGGACATACCTTATGAATTCTTTCCTTAGGTCTCTGTTGTTCCAAGATTTTCCCCAATTCTCTTGCACCGTCCAGATCACAACAGTACAAACCAATCGAAGTAAAGACAAATTAATATGTTCAATAGCTAGTCTATACATATGATCAAGGAGTTATGTAATAAAGTGACATCATCTTTATGGGAAAGGGACATATTACTGTATTGAATTAATTGAAAGTGAAACTTACAACCTAAGCCTTGATGTCATAGGTCTCCTTTCGATGGCTCCTAGCTCTGACACACACACTTGCTCATGCATGAAGAAAATCAACCATACAGTCTTGCACTAATTCTCCAATCAATCTCTTTCTAGCTTGCTTCTAACTTGCTTAACCCTTTCCATGAGCAATCTCCTCAATATATAGGAGAAGATAGATTAGTTACTTGGATAGGAAATGATCCCAAGATATCTGGAATGCCAACACTTGAATAACCATTCGAAGCCAACTCATGTTTCTAGAAGATTCCCTTTTAGAAGATTCAAGATCTTATCGTTTTCCTTCCTTAGGAACATGTTCGCACCCTGGCTATTAGTTACAGTGCGAGAGGTTCGCACCCCAGCTTAAAGCAGCATGTGAGAATCAGGCATTCTCGCAGGCAAATACATAGATAGCCTGCGAACATCCCTTAAAAGCATGATTTTTGGAAGCAGACAAATGTATCTTCTTTCAGGAAAGTATTCTTAGTGAAGAGCTTGATTTTCTATCATCATAACATCATCATGAAATCATCACAATGACCAAAATTGCAGATAACAGAATGCCCCCCAAAGTCTGAGAGTGGAATCAGTGACAGTCAATAGACTTTGTAAGCTGTATGTGTGTGTCGAGAACCAAGAGCACATCTAATCGAAAACCTGCAAACATCCAAGCATTAGCAGAATATAATGTATACCAATTCCTGAGGTAGGCATTCCCATACTCAGATCACAGACTGATGACATCATAAACAAAGGTCATGGCCACCAATCATACACTGTGGATCCATGCAGTCATAATATAGCACAGCCACCTGAATACACTATGGATCTGTGTGACAGATTGTAATCAAGACGACATAGCCACGAAACATACACAGTGGATCTATGTGTCACAAATCATACATACTCCATCGTAACCTGGACCATAAAGACAATATCCAGGGTCTTCAATATCATCGCCCAGAGTACGAATCTAACCATGTGATTACATGTGTCGAAGTCGAACATGGTAGAAACCACTTGATTACCGGTCATTGATGTAACCGTTAACAAGTGCAAGGGAAATCACCATTGATGTCAATGACCCCCAAGGTACTATAGTACAATCCATTGAGTGTGAATAAATGAGTTGATGTTGAACACCCGACGAAATATTTTGATCAAGGGTCAATGATGTAAACCCACTGTCGAAAGCGAGAAACTTGCCATTGAGGCATGCAAGCTCCAAGGTACTAAATAATTTCTAAGTCTTGATTCCGGATAATGTGCTGAAGTCGACGGAACAAGCCTCATCACAGGAGGGCCTTGATGTATCCCCCATTAGTGACACAAAATGAGTAACTAAGTTTGAAAGTGAAACAGAGTACGTGGAAATTGGGCTTTGGACACAAGGAAGGCCGACACAGAATGAAAGGATAACTGCAGATGGCCGACTCAAAATAATTTTCAGACGGACTGCTCTTGAACATATGAATGACACGACCAATGATTTGGCATCATTAACTCAAAGACAACAGATGGAACGACCTTGTTATCAAATCGACTGAGAGGCAAATGGATTTCCCAAACCAGCTTCAAGTGATGAATAGGGGTTGTCATGTTCAAGAGTGACACTTACTGCCAATTAATACAAAGATGAAACATATCCCTTTCCCAAATTTTCCCCCACCATTTCTGGCAAGTACCTCTTTATTTTTATGCAAGCTTGAAGAGGATCGCATATGCTTATTGATATAAGCTCATCCGTCGGACGAGTCCCTCGGAGTACTTTTAACGAACCCTAGGAAGGAGTGGTTCGGTCCCATCATGGGTCTATCAATGTTTGTTTAACGAGTCCAAAGATAGTAAACTCGAAGGTTTTTCAGGATTATAGAGTTTGAAAAAACACTCAAAAGAGAACTCTCTCAGTTCCTTTTTCGTACAATAGTCCAACGAGATCGAAAAAGGGTTAAACTATCGCTCGAGGGACGCATACTTCAAATACTTTAACGAGCATGAAAATAGCAAGATCGCTCGACAATCTTTTCATGTTTAGAGAGTCTGAAAAGAGCTTAAAGTTAACTCCAGGGGGGTTCCTTTTTCGTGTAACCACAGCGAGCCTGGAAAAGAGATAAAACAACGCTTGATCACGTTCTTATATTTTTGACAAGCGCACGAACGGATAAAAGGCGCTTGAGGTTTTATATCAAAACCATAGGAAACAAACAAAATCACACCACACCGCAAAAGTTTTTGTCCATAATCATCTGCATTGGGTGCCTGCAAGTCATTTTACTCACTTCCATATTAGTAATTAGGGTAAAATAATGAATAAACATGAAAAAACCCACTTTTAACATGGTAAAAAGTAAATAAAATAAATCCATAACACATTTTACCATATCATTTTACCCTTTTACCATTTGAGTGCAAAAACTTCCATTTTACCTTCTACCTTCATCGTCGATTTTCGGGAGCTTCGGGCCATCATTCTTCGAGCCGTCTGCGGTGTTTTGGTAAGATCTCCATTCTTTATCTTTTCATGGTTCAAATTCATGATTTCATTGGTTAAATTTCAAGTTTTGAGTTAATTTTTGAAACCCTATGCGTGTGGAGGGATTCTCGCAGGCTGCCCATATGGGGCCTGCGAGAATGCCTCATTCTCGCAGGCAGGCCTAAGGTATCATGCGAGAAGTTCTCACTGTGTGCCATATGTCACCTGCGAACAACGCAAAGTTCAAAAAAGTTTGTAATGTTTAGCCAATAAAAAAGGTTTATTCCATGAAAGAGAATTTTAACCATCTTCATATGTTCCCCATGCAGGTTTATAACCATCATAATGGTGCTCGAATGGAGAGAACGAGAACACAAGGATGATAATGCAAACATCAAAAATCACCCTCCGACCATTGTTGCCTTAAGAGATTGCAGTCTCTTGAAGTATTTCCGCATACCAGGCATGAGAGCCCAAGTTCGATTGCTAGAACACTTAGTCTGGATGTGGAATCCGGATCAGCAGGTTTTTAATGTCGGATCTCACACATTGACTATCAACATTGAGGACATTTATTTCTTGACTGGGCTATCTAGGCGAGGGTCCTATGTTAGTTTGACTGGTAGCTGAAGGGGTGGTTTAAAAATGAGTGAGTATTGTCGGGAGTACTGCGTGCCTGAGGCTGAACGACAAAAAGGGAAAGTGGCCATTTGGGGAGTGACTGATATAACTCTCTGTACCATTCTCTTCACTATCACTCGGATGGAAGGAAGTGTTGCCCCACATATGGCTCTGCAGATCTATTTTCAGTATGCCATCGAGTGTACTGAGCCCCGGGTCTTCAACTGGGCTGACGCAGTTTTACGCAGTCTCAAAAAACAACTGACCAAATGCAGGCATGGGGATCTAAAACAATTTGGTTATGGATCATTGCTGGTGTCTTTCTTCTGTGAGAGGGTTCCTGTGTTTAGAATTCAGACAGAGTGGCACTTTCCGAGTCCCAGGGATCCACGGATGTTACGATGGTGTCAACTCATGGCTAGACATATGGCAGGATCGATCGTTAGGTATGACGATCTCTTCTTCGACTGGCTTCAAGGCCAGGTGTTGATGGTAGAATATTATGCATACGCTAGCTTGGATTTCCGCGGTGATCCTGACCTGGAACTACCTGAGGATGCACAGTGGGGAGACCTCGGTAAGAAACACACCAATTCTATTATTTTTTAAATGTTTTTGTATTTTTAATATATTTGAATGTTTTTGTTTTTATGGTTTTATCCAAAGACTAACACCAAATTCTTGTTGATAACACCGACGTTGGGGCATATAGACCTGCTGGTAGTTTTCCTGTCCAGCGTCAAGGAGAGGCAGCAGTAGCAGTTCCATAGTACACCGAAGACTATCTGACAGTGGAGCAGAACTTAGAGGGTCTGATGGTCGACGTTCCAGATATGACTCTGGAGGAGATTCCCCGACGCGATCAATGTCACACTGTGGGAGTCTCTGCCTCTATGGGTCGTCTTCTCCGCAGAGTTGCTAGGACATTAGTGTGCTATCGTGAACATCATTGATGTCATTATGTAGAAGCCATGAGCTTCAATTTTTTATATTTTGGTCTTCGGACATATTTTGTAAAAACAAACTTTGATCGTTATATATATATACATGGTTTCTACTGGATTATTTTACATTGTGTACATTTTAATGTGTTTAATTTATAAGTGATTTAAATGCCTATCCAATACATAATTAGCTAAAGCATCTGTCAATGTCTTAAGACATCTAGGAATATGTTGATATTCTATGTAATCAAAATGTCGTTCCAAGAGGCGAATCCGCAAATATACCCTTAATAAAGTAGGACTTCGAATAGAATATACATTACTGAGCTGTAGTACTACCAACTACGAGTCAAGTCGAACAACCAAATGGCGAATTTCGAGAGAGATAGCATCAACCAGTAATTCAACCACGGCGCTATACTCTGCGATGTTGTTGGTTGCTCGGCCAAGACATATACCTCGTAGAGATATGAGTTCGTTTGTCGGGGCATAGATTGCCCATGCAGTGGAAGCTAAGTTTCGAGTACTACGGCTAGCACCATCGACGAAGCCAATGTAAGGTAGTGAAAACTCCGACATCTAGCAATCAAACACAACGTCACGTAAGGGTAGAGACCAGATAACGTCAAAAACAAAACTAAGTAACACACACATGCAGTATGATACATAAAATACAAGTACTCATGCACAAATGACTTATGCATAGTACTTCTTTAAGTACAACCCATTCCTGGGTTCACTCAAAGGTACACCATCATAATCGACTAGTTCATACGCTCCTTTTTCCAACACTCTGCTAAAAATGTAAGGCCCACGCCACATTGGTTCGAATTTCCTAGCTCCTAGGACATCTTTATCTTGTTCATATAGAAGAACAATATCTCCTTAAGAGAAGACACGAGGTTTGACATGCTTGTCATACTGTGCCTTAACACGTTTCTTCTGGGCTTCTATTACAAGAGTAGCGTCACGGCGAGTCTCATCTAATCGCATCAAATACAACAAACGTTCCTCTTCGGTAGAAGTATTAGGTAAGATATCTACAGCTAGCTTCAAAGAAGGTATTTCACATTCTATTGGCAGAATGGCTTCCATGCCATAAACTAATCGAAAAGGCATGAATCCCGTGGAAGATTTAACAGATGTCTGATACGCCCACAATGCTGAAAATAACATCGTGTGCCAGCTGGTTTTATGTATTCCTATCATCCGTCGAATCATAGTTATAAGAACCTTATTAATGGATTCGACCTGGCCATTATCCTGTGGATAATAGGGCGTCGAGCTATCATGACGAAGGCCCAACTTCTCTGTAAGTTCAGACATCATGTAATTCCTAAAATGACTACCGTGATCGGTAACGATAGCCTGAGGAACACCAAAACGAGTGATGACATGGTTGAAAATAAATAACGATGCAGTCTTCCCAGTATTATCAAATGTCGGCATCGCCTCGGCCCACTTTGTGAAATAATCAACCGCTACAATAATATAACCATGCCCCCGGCCGAGTGAGGGTGACATGTCATGAAATCAATGCCCCATTGAGTGAAAGGACCTACTGAGACCACAGGATGAAGGGGAGAAGGATGCAACCGAATCTTCTGATTATAGGTCTGGCAGGCATGACACTTCTGAACAGCAGTAATGCAGTCATGAAACAAGGAAGGCCAAAAGTAACCTGCGTGCAAGATCTTCTGGGCAGTAGCATACCCAGACATATGACCACTACATGCTCCTGAATGGCAGTCATTCAAAGCTTTCTCATCTTCTTCAAAATTCAAACAACGCCGAAAGACAGAGTCAATGCCTCGATGGTAAAGAGTATCGCCTAGGATAATATAATGACGTGCTTGATAACGGACGCGACGTCATTCGTTACTGGACAAAACTGGCCAGAAAGTTTGAGTTTGGAGATATATAATGATATCTTCGTACCAAATATCATCGGTACTGATAAGGAAAAGTGACTCGTCAGGTAACGAATCAACTGCTACATTTTCCGTGGCAGTGTGGGGAAAATCACAAATCAACTCAGCGAACACTAGGGATTTCTTCGACGTGGCGCGATCAAATTCCAAATCGAACTCCTGGAGAATAACAATCCACTTGGAGTACTTGCCCCCCAGCAATTGACGTGTCAATATATGTTGCATGGGGTTACAATGTGAAATCACTGTAGTCTTCCTGGAGAGAATATAATGACGAAAACGTTGAACTGCTTGAACAGCAGCCAAAGCCAGTTTTTCAACATGTTGGTACTTGATTTCCGTAGATGATAAACTTCTACTCAAGTAATAGATAACATGTTCATCGTGGTTATCATCCTCTTGAACGAGGACCATGCCGATAGTATACTTGGATGCAGCTAGATAAAGAAAGTAATCTCAACTATAATCCGGAGGGAAAAGAAGAGGATCTTTCGTGAGGGATAATTTCAAGCCTTCAAAAGCATTATTAGCAACCTTATCCTAGACAAACTCTGAACCTTTCTTTAGAAGACGTGTAAAACCCCGAGTAATCTCATCGTAATTCGGGATGAAGCGATGAAGAAAGTTTGCTTTCCCCTGCAAACTTTGTAACTGGCATAAAGAAGAAGGAGGAGGGAGATTAAGAATCGCCTTGACCTTGATAGGATCTACCTGGATCCCATGGCGTGAAACAATGAAACCGAGGAGATGACCAGATTCTATGCAAAAGACACATTTATGAGGATTCAATCGAATGCGATAGAATTGACAACGAACGAAAATTGCTCGGATATGATTAGGGTGATCGACTCGACGTAAAGAGTGAGCCGGAAAATCGTCCAAATAAGGCTGAACGATATGCTTGATATCGTGAAATGCGTAAGACATAGCACGTTGGAATGTTGCACCTGCGTTCTTTAGACCGAAAGGGAGTTTTTTGTAGGTGAAAGTACCCCAAGGACAAATAAAATCCATTTTATGTTGGTCCTCAAGAGCGATATTGATTTGATTATAGCCGGAAAATCCATCCATGAGGGAAAATATTTCACTACCGGCACAGTCATCGACGATCTGGTCAACGAAAGGGGTTGGAAAATTGTCCTTTGGACAAGCTTTGTTGATATCCCGATAATCAACACAAACACATATACTACCACCTTTCTTATCAATCGGTACGGGGTTGGAAACCCACTCTGTCAATGCCACGGGATAAATAAAACCGACTTTAAGAAGTTTTTCAACTTCGAGTTTAATGGCTGCCGCTTTACGTGGATGGATAGGACGGAGGTGTTTCCGGACTGGTTTAGCTCCGGGGTATGTCTTTATTTCATGAACAATGATAGCAGGGTCAATACCCGACATCTCTTCGTAACTCCAGGCAAAGATATCATGAAATTCTTTAAACAAGGAAGTATAAGTGACAATTTCTTCGGGAGAACACGAAGCTCCAATATGAACATTCTCGACTATTCCAGGTTTCACTGAAATATCTATGGGTATCATGGGCGAAATGTTACTGAGGTTCCCTTCTACGAACACATCGCATATATATGGGGGAATAGTAGATATAACAACAACGGTCGACGGAGTCGAAATTCGCTAATAATTCTCGAGAGTCTGTTGTTCCAGAAACAGAATGGAACGATGATGTCCATCATCCCAATGGGTTTCATCCAGGATGGACATGATCATCTTGTCAGTAGGGAAGATGACACAGAAGGGATCAGGAGACAACTCATCAAAAGAAGAAGTAGTAAGGGTTTCCGATTGAATGGCTTGATAAGCGGACTCAACTGGACTTAACGGCATGACGTCGCCGAAATGAACATGATCTCTAGGATCAGGGACTATCCAAGGGTCGTCAGACATAGGGAGTTCATGAGGCACAGAAGAAATCATATTAATAGAAGCAACTGACGGGCGTGGAATATCGGGTGGTGGTGGTATGGGAAAAGTACCCATTAATGAAGAGTCTTTTAAGAGACCGAATCCAACATTCTCGTAACCCGGTGGGGTTTTAGCTATGAATGGCACGTTTCCAATGTGAGTATCGGCATTAAATAAGGCAAGTTGATCAACCGTAACCACTTTTCCTTGGTGAGAAAATCGTAGGACACGGAAAAGGGTTGACACAACAGCACGCATAGAATCGACCCAGCTACGACCAAGTAGAAGATTGTAATCTAGGGGAGCATCGAAAAATTCCACTTCAACCTGGACGGTCTTACCTTCGAGAGTAACAGGCAACGACGGGAGAACGCCGTAAGGCTTAAAACCAAAGCCGTTGAAGGCTCGCAAAGTGTTTTGTGATTCACTTAAAGGGGGAGAGCCAATGGATTTCCAACAAGAAAAAGACATTACACACGTAGAGGCCCGTTCATCTACGACAGTCCGACAAATGCCCTTGTCGGCGACAACAACTTGTATTTGAAACGCAAGTTGTGAGGGTAACCTTGGAATATGGTCTTCCAAGTCAAAGACTATCAAATTTGTATCCGTGGGATAAATTCCACCTATAGCTTTCAACAGAGCCCTTCGTTGTACAGGACAAAACTAAAGGACTTCAAGGGAAGACATCGTTGAAGGTGCTTGGGCCAGATCTTCGACAATGCTATAGTTCTGGGCCGCACGAGCATGAGGATTGAATGTCGATTTCTTAACGACACCTTTCGGGGGTGGTCATATAACTGTATCAAGGCTCGGTCGTTCGAGATGAAGAGGACCATTTGTAGATGGATTCGGTGGAGAGGGTTGTACCAGATCAGGAGGTAAGTCATCAACCTTCTCCTTAGAAGGAGTATAGTCTTTAGCTCTAGTGGTAAGTGCAACATTGTCTTTCTTGGAATCTCCAGTGCACATCAAAACATAAGATGATGTAGAAGTAGAGGGTTGGTCATGGATGACCAACGAAGCTTGTTGTTGATACGGGAAGGGTTGGGATAAGACTGCCGGCGTAGAGGATTTTGGCTGTCCTTGAAGGAACTTGTTAACCTCAGCACGTCTCGGACAATCCTTCGTGTAGTGATCGTCACCACAGATAAGGCAAGGGTAGCGTGGTTTGCGCTTATCCCGGTCTTCAACAGGGGGGGTTTTGGTTTGCTCATTCGGATTATTATTTTTACTCTCCTTATTCTTGCCTCTCCCTTTCTTGGATTTGTTCTTACCGGTCGGCGTAGACTGAATATCGTTCACTTCAGAGGTTTTACCAGCGGGAGGAGCAGGAGACGGAGCATTTTGAACATTAGAAGAATTGGATTTAGGGGTCGTGTTTGAAACAGAATGTGATTGGGCATGATTAGTCCCAATCACACCATCGGCTGCATGTGAAGCAGTTGGGGTGGTCGAAGCGGTGGAAGTACCAGGACGAGGCAAGTCCGGTAATAGATCATAAAGAGTTCCTATTTGTGAATAAATGAGATCAAGATACTGAGCATGACTTATAGCCTGCTCTTCTGTAACAACACCGCCCATAGTAATGTCTTTACCGATTTTGTTCACAAAATATTTTGTAAACCACTCTGCCAGTAACTGATCGAGAAGCTCAAGTTTAATGAGACGTCGCCTCCTTCGCCACTCATGAATATGATAAGATATATGAGTGCTTGTATTTTGTTTGAAGGAAGTTAAAATCTCAGTCCCAGTATCGTAACGGATTGGTAACTGGTAATGTGTGAGAAAAGCCATAGCAAGGGTGTGAAAATCGGAAAATAAACCTCGTGGTAACTCAATGTACCACTTCGTAGCAGCTCCAGTGAGGGTTCGTTGAAAAAGACGGAGATGAATGGAGTCATCCATTAACGAATTAGACGAACACCATAAATGAAAAGTCATGACATGATTATTAGGTTCCTTGTTATCCACATTTTTGGTTATTGAGATGATATTATGATTCTGTCATGATAATGGAAGATCAAACTCTTCATTAAGAACTTTTTCCTGAAGAAGGTTACACTTGTCATTTTCTCAAAAATCATATTTTGAAAATAGTCCGCAGGCTGCATATATACTCGCCTGCGAAAATCCTTCATTTCCGCAGACTGCATTCAGCTTGACTGCGAACTTTACGCACTGTGTCAATGATTAGGGTGCGGACATGTTTCTAAAGGAAGAAAATGAATAAGTTCTCGATCCTTCTAGAAGGAATCTTCTAGAAGGGTGAGTTGGAGTTCGAATGGTTGGCAAAATACTGACTTTCCAGAT
>ML804234.1:217179-271341 GCA_009831015.1 Picea engelmannii | reverse complement strand
CTTTATGGGAAAGGGACATATTACTGTATTGAATTAATTGAAAGTGAAACTTACAACCTGAGCCTTGATTTCATAGGTCTCCTTTCGATGGCTCCTAGCTCTGACACACACACTTGCTCATGCATGAAGAAAATCAACCACTTTTAATGACCTTGTTGTAGTCTCTTGCTGCTGTAGCATCAGTCCTCCATACAGTGTTTCACTAATTCTCCAATCAATCTCTTGCTAGCTTGCTTCTAACTTGCTTAGCCCTTTCCATGAGAAATATCCTCAATATATAGGAGAAGATAGATTAGTTACTTGGATAGGAAATGATCCCAAGATATCTGGAATGCCAGCACTTGAATAACCATTCGAAGCCAACTCATGTTTCTAGAAGATTCCCTTCTAGAAGATTCAAGATCTTATCTTTTTCCTTCCTTAGGAACATGTTCGCACCCTGGCTATTAGTTACAGTGCGAGAGGTTCGCACCCTAGCATAAAGCAGCCTGCGAGAATCAGGCATTCTCGCAGGAAAATACATAGATAGCCTGTGAACATCCCTTAAAAGCATGATTTTTGGAAGCAGACAAATGTGACTTCTTTCAGGAAAGTATTCTTAGTGAAGAGCTTGATTTTCTATCATCATAACATCATCATGACATCATCACAATGACCAAAATTGCGGATAACAATGCCCAAGAAGCATATTGAAATCTAACGGGCCTTGCACCACTATAACATCAACACGGACAATCTTCCCACCTAACAAGATAGGAAACTGAGGAAGAACCCCCAAATATTCACTAGGACGTCTGTCAAAAGCCAACAACTCATGTGAAGAAGACACAAGCTTGGGAGAACCCAAGACTTTCCAAATCGAGGAGGATAAAATACTTGCAGAGGCTCCTTCATCCACAATACATTGATAAATGGTTGTTGAATTAACTTCAACCCTTATTTGAAAGGGTGCGGAGGAAGGAAGACGAGGCTCAACAAGGTCATTCCAATCAAAGGAAACCATCCTAGGGCTTAGAGGGGGTGTGCTCGGAGTGAGAGGAATGCCCCCTTGTTCTAAAAATACTAAACCAGAAATGCTAAAAACATAGTTGGTAGACACGTCACTCCCCAAAAGAAGAGTGGGATCATCCGATGATTGCATCAGCATGACCACTTTCGCAACCAATGGCTGAATAGGTTGCAAGACAACATGGTCTAAAGGCACCTCACCCCCCAAAATAGGAGTGGGATCAACCAATGACTGCATCGGCATGACCACTTTCACAACTAATGGCTGAATAGGCTGCAAGACTACATGGTATAAAGGCACCTCAACCCCCAAAAGAGGAGTGGGATCAACCGATAAATGCATCGGAATAACCAATTTCTCAACAATTGGATGAATAGGCTATGAGACTACATGGTCTAAAGGCACCTCACCCCCCAAAAGAGGAGTGGGATCAGCCGATGACTGCATCGACATGATCACTTTCTCAACCACTGGTTGAATAGGCTATGGGACTACATGCTCTAAAGGCACCTCACCCCCCAAAAGAGGAGTAGGATCAATCGATGACTACATCAACATGACCACTTTCACAACTAATGGATGAATAGGCTACGAGACTACATGGTCTAAAGGTACCTCTTCCCCTAAAAGAGGAGTGGGATCAACCGATGACTGCATCGGCATGACCACTTTCTCAACCAATGGTTGAATAGGCTGAGAGACTACAAGGTCTAAAAGCACATCACCCCCCAAAAGAGGAGTGGGATCAGCCAATGAATACATCATCATGACCACTTTCACTACCAATGGTTGAATAGGCTGCGAGACTACATGGTCTAAAGGCACTTCACCCCCCAAAAGAGGAGTGGGATCAGCTGATGACTGCATCAGCGTGATCACTTTCTCAACCACTGGTTGAATATACTATGAGGGAACCTCAGCAGTCTCAGAATCAGAAGAGCTTGCAGATAGGGACCACAATCTTTGTACCTCTGGAATGCCAGGGCACAAATGAGTAAGGTGATCTCCCTTGCAAAGCTTACAAGGGAACTCAGGTTTACATCCTATCCATCTAGGTTTCTGAACAGAATCAATGCCCCCAACATGACTAGCAGTGACTGGAATTTTCCCCCCAGCATGACTTGTAGAGGATGGGTGCATGCCCCCAGCATAACTTGCAGAGGTTGGGTGTTGGTCTTCAACATGACTTGCATAGGTTGTCGACCTATCTCCAACATGACTCTCAGAGGTTGGTGATTTCTTCTTCCTATTATTCCTCTTTCTATTTCATTTAGACTTCCGGTTACTAGTAACTGTACTTTCACCAAAGGCGGGAGAAGGAGGAGGAGAAGACTTTGTTGATGAAGAAACATCAACAGGGTGCCCATGACATAAAGTTCTTAATGGATAATCATTAAGAGCATTTGGGACATTTAGAATGGTACCCAACCAGACCGGTAATTCCACATTCAACCCAGGAATGTACAAAGTGGCCATCAAAGGGACAACAACATTTTCAAAGAAGGGAAAAGTACAAGAATCCCCCTGTGAAGGGGCTCCTTGGTTGGTATCACTGGGAAATTTATCCATGAGTATATTATGCACAGGTTCTCCCCTTGCAGGATCATACAAATCCGTAAAAGTCTCACACACTGACTCTGGCAAACCAGTGGTCTCAAAACAACGCCTATAATGAGGCAGCTCCACGTTTCTAAGTGGAAGACCAAAAAGTCCTCACGACTGGCAGAGTGGGAAGTCTACCACCCTAGGTTAGAGACCCAAATAAATGAATAACTAACTCACTATGGAAAACTAGGGATCACAGAGCACACACTAGAAAAACTCCTAAAGGAAAATCAAGCAAACGACTAACTAGTTGGAAGAACAGTTACACCAACCAACACTAGAGAAACTTACCGGTGCAAGTGAAACTCGAATACGGAAGCACCCTCAGGGTATACTCTACAAAGCATGGCCCAATCTCTTCCCTAGGTACCGTGGTATACCCCCGCAGTCACCTGTGTAAGTCCCTAGAATAAAGGCAACTAAGTTTCCAGCTCACGAACAGTCACCAGGCGGGTACAGTCGACAGTTGGGTAAACCACAATGAGCAGGGTATCAAGCCCGAGACTTGTCAAGGGTATCAAAATCAAGTGGTCTGAAAGACAACTGAGGACCTCGAATGGATTCGAGACCCATGAAGCTCCATGGCAAATGTAATTGACGGAATCCCAAGACAAGCCCTCTATATGTGTTCTCCACTACAATTGGTCCAACTTTGGAGGGGTTATCTCCGCTACCTTTTCGCACGTGACCTCGTGTTTAGACCCTATGTTAGAGGGGGCTCCCAGATAACTTCCACGATACTGGACTTTAGCACTCCCTAACTCAGACTCTAATTTTTTCTTCAATGGCCTTGAATAGTTTCCTCTCCAACCTAATTCAAGGCCCTAACCCTAAACTAGTTGGTTGACCCTACAAACATAAAAGGTCTAATTAATTTTAGATTAGCGTTCTTTTTAAGGATTGATTTACTCAAAAGGGGTACGGTAGTGCAACTGATGTTGTTAAGACTCTTGCGAAAAATGATGAAAGTTATATGACCATTGGCAAAGAATGATTAATTTTTATTTTTATTTTTTGAAGTTCTTTTAAGATGAGAAGAAAACACAACACTATGCTAATTTCTTTTCTTTTTTCAAATAACAATGCAAAGAAAATGCCAGGAAAGAAAGAGATCTAACAAACTAAGTTTTTTTTTATTTTTTCTTCCAATCAAAGAAGAAATAACAAAAGATTCCAAAAGAAACTGATGAATGCATGATTCATGCCCCCCCCAGCCATGAGGGGGAATTGTTTTTCAAAATGCACCTCATTTTTCTTAAAATTTCAAGCTAAAAATAAGTTAAAAAATCTAGGAAACACAAAAAATGTTATAAATGAAAAAGCAAGCTATAATAGATTCCAAACCTAGGCTAAGTTGATATGACAGAGACCAAGAACCCTGAGATATATAACTCTTGACAAGGAAAAGGATGACTGCCTCTCCTTAAACAAAAATTTTCTCAATAGGTACGTTGTTGACAGTTCAACAGCCAGCGTGTGCACGTGAGCTGTGTAAGGTCAGAGCATGTGTACATGCATGCAGAACGTATGCAAGCCACGTGTACCTATGCAAATATTCAAAAATGAAAAGACAAGCAATCAAACACTGGCAGAGACTATTGGTATTGAGAACCAGAATCTCTTGAAGACTTAGAAACTTACTTTGACAGAAAAAAAAAAACAATTGAAGGAAAATTTCATAGAACAAAACCAATTTGAGGTGAAACCTAAGATATAGACTGCAAACAATAAAGACTAGAATGAGTTCCATAAAACCCCTGAGAAGGATTATTTCTGACAGGGGAGAGGATGACTGCCTCTCTAAAATAAATTTTCTGAAATCATACACGCGACTGGCACTTCCTTATCTAGAGTGTACACGCAAGTTGTGGAAAGGTAGGGTGTGGGTACACACATGCAAACCTTATACAGGCCACGTGTACCTCTGTGGGTCTTGAAAAAAAAAAAAAATGCAGTCAAGCAAAGAAACAGAGATAACTGGTATGGACGACCAAAATCTTTGTTAGCTCAGACTTTTGCAGAAACTTTAAAAACAAGGAATGGAACCAGTTCTTAAAAATACCCAAGAAAAAATATTCCCAGAAACCCTAGAGACCCCCAGTGGAGTCACCAATTCTGTTGTGGGTGGGAAATCCCTCCTATGGACTAGCACTAAGGGTGTTATCATGCATGCAGAAATGACCTAAAGATTCTTACTTTTTACCATCATCCCATGCCTAAACCCCATTACTCATATGTAAATACAAGGCTCAAGAGATTAAGTTGACATACCTTATTTTTCATGTTTGATGTCGATCCCTTTCCGTGCTTGGTTGTTCTTTGACTGCAACTCTCCTCCCAATGCTGACCTGCATTCACTAAAGACAAACAAAGAACTCCACATGAATTTGATCTATGAACTAATGGGTTAGAGATTTAATCAATCATACAATCAATATTCCAATAATGACAATCTCATATGGCGGGATGAGAAAATAAATTATTTTATTAACTTCACAATGATAACTTACAATGATAAAGTCGGCTACTGCTCCTCAATCCTGGTCTTGGGCTCCTCTTTCACTGTCTTCCAACTGCTTTGCTCTATACTTCTCTTTGCACAAGGATGGCTAAAGGTTGGGACAAAGGGAATGCTCAATCGGGTATAGGTTCTTTACTATGATTCTCCTCCTTTCAAATGGGACCCCTAACCCTTCTTTTATAGGCTAGAAGAAGCTAGGTATTTGTTCAAGTGACCGACCATGCATGGTCGAAAGGTTTAGTTAACTTACCCAAAGCTGTGTGTTTCGTCAACAACTTTCCTTTTTCCATGCTTTTGTAGGTACACGTGTGCAGTAATGGAGAAAGGCACGTTGGTATTTATAAAAGGAGTTTTTAAGAAGAGTTGTTCAGTAGTGTTTTGAAAAAGAAGGAATCTGAGATGGCCTGATGCCAGGTAAGCATGTCTGGTGCAAATTAGGGTTATAAAAAGAACCAGATGGGAATCTTACTCGATTATGTTTACCATATATGCAATGTTCATAGAAATCAAAATCCAGAGTGAAATTAGACATACCTTCAACCATACCTTTACCGTGTAGTGTTCAAAGGCCCTTTTCTCCAATATGCCCCAGTATTTGATGCCACAACATGGTCTTCTTTTCAGGGACAATATTGGTCTTGTCTCCTTCATTTCTCTGCTCAGGGACAACAAAAATGTTACAGCCATTAGTATAAGTGTTTCCCAACATTTTTTGCAGAGTTACACATGAAATCACCTCATCAACACCATTTCCCCTCATACCATATTGCAAGTGCCCTTTCCCAATACAGTATCCACTCCTGCATCATCCAACTTGCGTATAGATATTAGGCTCCTGGCTAGTTTTGGAATGTGCAAAACCCCAGGGAGAGTTCTAATCCTTCCATATTTTAACAGCAACTTAACCCTTCCATGTCCCATGATTATGGTTGTTGAGTTATCTCCTAAGAATACATCACCACCATCATATTTTTCATATTCATAGAACCACTCCCTGTGAGGAGTCATATGATATGATGCACCTGAGTCGATCAACCATACATCATGGTCTACATGTGTACCTGTAGATGCCAGATAAACATCACCTCCTTCTTCAGTGGAGGTTTTCACCTCTGTGGAAGAGGTACTATCAGATCCCTTTGCTTTATCAACCTTCTTAGACTTACAATCTTTCTTATAATGCATGGTTTTACCACACTTCCAACATTTCCTCAAAGATTTTCCTAGAGACTTAGATCTACCTGTAGATTTATATCTTCCCCCTGAAAAATTGCCAGGATTCCTGTCTTGGGTATGACCTCTTACAAATAAAGCATATGTACTATGACCATCCATGCTTTTCCGCCTCATATCTTCATATAACAAGGATGAAGCTACATCCTCATACTTCAATGTAGATTGAGTGGTACTACCAATTGCTACAACCAGATTATCCCAAGACTCTAGAAAAGAACATAATAGAGTAATACATTTATCTTCTTCTGCAATCATCATATTAACATATACAAGTTGACTTACCAGAGTATTAAAGGCATTTAGATGTTCTGTCACATAATCTCCATCTTCCATCCTAAGATGATACAACGTATTTCGAAGAAACAACTTGTTTACCAAGGACTTTGATTAATACAAATTCCCTAACTTATCCCATAGTTCCTTGGTTGTAGATTCTCCCGAGACATTCAACAACAATGAATCTACCAGGCAGAGTCGAATAGTACTCCTTTCTCTTCTATCCAAATTCTCCCAATCTTACTTCGACATACCAGTAGGTGGTGTACTAGTAGTTTGTGTACCAGTTGTCTCTGTGCCAATAGGTTGCATACCAGTGGGTTGTGTACCAGGATCCACAACGATCCATTGTTCTTTGTCTACAACAAGGTCCTCCATCTTCAGCTTCCATAGCTCAACGTTTTTACCATTGAACTTCTCTATCTCAATTCTAGAATATCTTTCCATTCCTCTTTCTACACTCGAATAACCACTGCAAAATCTCCCACTAAACCCAGGTTTATCATAGACCCAAGATAAACTTGATCTATCAAGACTGATACAAACTCTCAACAACAAAGGCATCCCTTTGAAGCCAAAAATGAGCTCTGATACCACATGTAAGTTTCAAACCTATGAAGTAAATAAATGCATATATATTCTTAAGAAAAACAAAAATTAATCAATGGCTCATACATGTTATCTCCTCAAATAAATTGGTGGAAAATTTTCTTTTGAGGTGATAGGTTGTGGTCCAAATTTTATTCCTAAATTTTTGTAGGTAGATTAGAGAGTCTGTTTTCTGTAAATAAGCTCGGAATTTTTTTTTGATTTGGTTTGGTCAAGCAAAAGTCAGAATCTCAAGTTTCGGTGGTTTAGGAGAGCCTGAAATGCACTCATTAACCACCGAAAGCCTTTGCTCCGGGTAGTTAAGAGGGCAAAGCAAAAGTGCGGTTAACCACTGAAAACATTTCAACGGGAAAAATGAAAAGCCCGTGCTTTCCCACGAGCCAGTTGTCAGTTGGCGCAATGATGGAAATGTAACCGCTGAAATCTCATGAAGGTGGTAAGGTATGCACGTTCTGGTTATATCTATCCGAAAATTGAGATCATGTTGTCCTTTCAACTGCATTTGTCTTTTCAAAATTAAGACTCGGTGATAATTCAGAAATTCATTCATGTCTCTCGACTAACAGAAATGATTAGTCACGTAGCCTCTCGCCATTTCCAGTCACAAGTACACAATCCATCATGACCCCATTAAATATCTCATTTAATCCTCATTCATTATCAATTTGAATTCGGGTGTTATTGAGATAGTTTTGAGTCTGCAATTTCATCAAACAAACACATTTCTAGAGATCATAATCCCATTTCCCGTGGTGATCATCGAGCGCAGTTAGAGTCCAACAAATCTCTCTCAAGCCAATTTTCATACCAATCAAGCCAGGTTGATTCATCAGGCAAGTTCAAAACCCATATTGTCTCAGTTTAAATGAATATCCCACCAAAACTCAAAATTTTTGACATGCTTTCAGTCAGTTTGTTGCCTAAACTCGGTTAGTGTTTGAGCTTGGTGATCTGAACTCTGTGTCACCCTGTCTTGTTTTCTCTTCTATGAGTCATACTCTTTATCATCCTAAATCATAGAGTCTTTGTCTCCCTGGCACGTAGTTTTCCTTAATCACAGGTACAGTCAGCATTTACTAATGCCGAAAGCAAGGCCAGTTCTGAGGGCTGAAGTGGATGGAGTTTGGTACCTTGAGGCACACCCTAAGGTGGTCAAGTTCTTCAAGTAGAATGGAGTGTATACCTATTTTGAAAAACTAGCATATTTTCATCAATAGGTGTCCGAGACATTTGTCATCTCATATGATGGAAGAACAACAACAATGGGAAAGGAACAGTTCATGGTTGATGAGGCAGCCATAGCTTAGTTCACAGGTCTTCCCAGAACAGGTTATTGTTGGTTCAAATCAACGGTACCTTCAAACATTGAGTTTAGGTCCTACCTACAGCCTCTACATAAATATCTTACATGGAAAAAAGAAATACCAATGTCTTATCTAGAACCTAAATGGAAATCTTTATTGAAGGCTATCTTTGTCTATATCACCTGTGAAGGTAGATACAACAGAGTCATGTTCTACCACTTCAAGCTTTTAAATCATTTCACAGGGAGATCTCCCATCAATTTACCATTTTACTTGCACAAATCCCTCACGAAAATGTCTAAATAGGTCAAGGCCAAGCCCACTAAGGTGGCAAGCAGATTGTCTCATCAAGGACTCATTACTCTTATTGTCAAAGAGTCATTGAAGAAAAGGAAGGTAGATTGAAACTATTTCCTCTTCTGGAATGAATTCCAGACTAATTGGCAACAGCAGGAGAAGGGTAAAAAGGCTGCCACTAAGAAGACTATTACTCCTAAAAGCAGTCATAGAAAATGGAAGGATATCTCACCACCAAGAGATCTGATAGAATCATCCTCTGTTAAAAAGAAAATAATCAAAATAAATCTACAGTTTGAGGGTGAGCAGTCCAAGGTCCCTGCTATAGGAAGTAACCCTTTAAACCTACCCTATAGTGATTCAGAACCAGAACAAGAGTTAGCAGAGACACAGGGTAATATGCAGGCTGGACAAGTTACAGACGATTGTTCCAACTTACCTTCACCAACCCCTCCAGAGGCACACAGTTCACCAGTGGCAAAAGCCTCTTCAAGTAAGCCTAAAGCATCTAGGGAACGGAAAATAAATAAACTCCTGCAACAATTTTATGAAATGGAAGTCTTGGAAAGAGTTATTAAAAAGGCTAATAAAGACTTGACTGAAAGAAATGCAGATCTTTTCAAAATAAACCAAACCCTCATAGAGAAGTATGACAAGATCAAAGATAGGAACAGGGTATTGATAAGGGAGAACATGAAGTTGTACAGACAACCTAGAATTATAAGGTTGAAGTTAAAAGAGTTTCAATCACCAGCGCAGGAGAAAACTGGTTTGGAGACTCTAGCTAACTTAGCTACAACTATGGTAGATACACCAGAGCCTTCCACACAACTAGTTGAAGTTCGCAGATCTGCACGAACAAGGGCCGCATCATCCAAAAAACCTTGAACATTCAGCAAGCAATCAAGGTAATCATTTTTGCAATTTTTGAAGTTTTCTCAAAGATGAAGTTTCAGTGGTTTAGGCGAATAGGATGATTGTTCATTAACCACCGAAAATAGAGCTTTCGGTAGTTAATCCACTCAGGATTCTTCTAGGTTAACCACTGAAAGCCTGTCACTGCCAGGATGATCGAATTTTTGCACAGATCAAATTTTTTTGAGTTGGAATGGTTTGAAACCTCTTCGAATGGATATTTGATGAATTGTTAAGTCAGATCCAATAGCTATTTTTGATGGATAATGGAAATAAGAGGTGTTTCAAACGTTTTTGGTACCTTTGACAAAGGCAAAAAATTAGGATGCTTACTCATATCAACAAATTCGTCTCTTGGAAGAGTCATCACCCAGCCTTGGAAGGCTATCCTTCACTGCACCATTACTCTACAAGAGATGAAGACCATGAAATCTGGGATTGACCTCATTTTTTGGGATCATTCCATATCTTTTGCAAACCAAATTTTGACTTTCTATCTTTAGCATATTTGATCTATGCTTTCAAGATCTCAAAACTGCATTGTAAAGCTATAAAGCTAAAGATAGAATAGGAACTAAAGGTTCGACTTTGGAGACTTTTTCATATTATGTACTCAAACTTCTCATTTTCATATTAAGTAATACAAGCTTCTTTTGCCATAACTTGTTCAGATTTCTTCTTCTTATCTATTCTGTACTTGCACCTGGATATTATATTCATGTTGTTATGCTTGTTTATGCCTGATAACTGTCATCTTATCCTTGCATTCATAAGTTAAACTTTGCAAGTATTCCTGTGATTATTGTAATTGGCCATTCATATATGCTTTATATGTGATTTTGTTGATATAATAATTGTTTCTCCATACATCTCTTTGTTTGCAAACTCTCTGAAAATTTGTGGTTGAAAGCCTTGTCCATCTAAATGTGTTCATGCATGTTTTGAGTGAGAAATGATTCAGTCCTCCGACTTGATCCAAACCCACACTTATTATTGAGAAAATAGTTACCAAAAGATTAAGTTACTAGGCATCTCTAACTTACAGCCTAGGAGAGTTTCCTGGAGTGATAACAAATTGGCACCGTTGCCAGGGAGAGGAGATCGAAGCTCAGCTTCCTTGGGAGACGACATAGATCTATCTTTTATGATAGACAAAGCCTAGACATCATTTGGGTTGTAACTATCTATCTAGCGACTCCATTGGAACGAAGTGGCTCCAAAAAGAGCTCACACCAGGGCAAACCAAGAAGGCCCACTGACAACACCAGTTCTTGATCCTAAGAAGATCATCAGTAAGGGAAAAGATTTACAATGACAGGCTTCCGGATCTACAAAGACATCAAATTCAGGCATTCAAACCAACACTTCTTCTTTCATATCTAAAAGGCCTCTAGTTGAATCCCCTGATGCTGAAACTCATAGCTCTCAGGAAATTGAAATTTTATCTGAAATATTGAAGGTAGAGGAACCTTCACTTTCCTCTAATATTACTGACTCCGTTCTTGAGCATGATATTTCATCCCATCCTAAAGAGATAATTACAAGGTCCTCTCAGCAAAAGGAAACCTCTTCTTCATCTTCTTTGAATTCCTCACCCACCAAACCTACAGAAGGTGTTTTCTACACTCATACTAATCTGCCTGTTATTGAAGATATTTTACATGATCTATCCTCTAAGGGAGAACAAATTTTAGCCTTGTTGCTTGGTCAGTTTTATAAGGCCTCTTATTTTTCACCCATTTCTGAAAATTCTGCTCAAAGTGAAGTGAGACAACCATTTTATTTTAACTCAGTCATCTCATATCAACCTTCATCTCCTGCAAATTCTTCTTCTGTATCAACCCCCAAGACTTCCATGGCTTCCCCTTTAACCAAGATGGAACAGATTTTGGCAAATAGGTATGCTCCACGTGTCTTGTCCAATCCCTTATCTGCTATGCCAACTAGAGACTATCAGAAATATATGCCAAAGTTTACTGGAGTAGGAGATTATACCGCTGAAGAACATATTGAAGCTTTTTATGCTTATGCTGAGAATATTAACATTTCAGAAGAAGATGTGTGGACCGGAGTTTTTGATCAGAGTTTGGATGGCCAAACCTGGAAATGGTTCAAAGAGCTACCGGCAAATTCAGTCACAAGTATTGAACAATTAGATGAGGTATTCTTAAAACACTGGGGAGAAAGAAGAGATATGCTATATTACATTTATGAGTTTGGAAACTTAAGAAGAGAAGATGGAGAGTCGGTCTCAGACTTCATCAAAAGGTTTAATAGAATGTTTGGCAATATCCCTGCAGAGAACAAACAAAGTGATGCATCAACAAAGATCACATTCTCTGCAGCCTTTGATCCATATTTTTGTCTAATCCTCAGAGAAAGAAGATCAACCACACTTTCTTTAATGCAAGATGTTGCCCTCGAAGTTGAATCAAACATTATGGAATCTCATAAGCTCAAAGGAAAGGTCGAGAGGAAGAAGTCTGTTGTTGAGTCCTCTTCTTCTTCTAATAGTAAAATGGAAAAAATGGCAAAGATGTTGGACAACTTGACATCTGAAATGTCAAAATTGAAGATCCAGAATCAACAACCAACAAGGACAAAAGAACCAAATGCTTTTGTCCTAAGAAATCCTAATGATTTCCCTTACAGAAGGAACAATCAACAAGTCCAGATCCTTCAGAGAGACAAGAATGCAGTTGATGATCAGAGAATCAGACCCCCTTTTCAAAATGAAATGTTAGAAGAAGAACAACAACCATCTCATGATGAAGTTGAAGAAGTAGATGAAATAAATTGTTTTGGTGACGAAAATGATTCCTCCTTTTTGACACAAGTAGATTATGAAGAATCCCTGATGGACCATCAAATTCATGAGGCAAGTATTGAAGAATTTGTCTACCTGATGAATGATCAGAAAGGTTATAATTTAAGATCCAAAAATGTTGTCCCTAAACCATTGCTCGATGCTCCTGTGAAGAATAAAGAAGTTGTTGCCAAGCAGCCTGCTGCTCCTATAAAACAGACCTCCTCTCCTGCAAAACAACATCAGAAATAAACACAGCCCCTGGCCAAGGAGCAAGTCATTCTCAAAGCTCCTTCCAACGAGGTAAAAGCTTATGATAAACCATCTTTCTCTTTTAATTTTGAATCATAAATTTAGAAAGTAAAGATACCTATGCCATTAACCAAACTCATGAAGAATGATATCTTTAAGTATGCCATCCTAAAGTCCCTTGAACCAAAGACCTCTTCATCTGTTGACTTTGTAAACCTACAAGATGACAAGCCAATAGTAACTATAGGGCCTATGATAGAAGACCAAGATGATTCTTGTCCACCATTCTATATATCCCTAAATGTCCATGATAAGATCCTCCACAACTGCTTGCTTGATTCAAGAGCGTCACATAATCTTATGCCCAAACAAGTGATGGATGAGCTTGGGCTTGAAGTCACCAAACCATATCATGATCTCTTCTCTTTTGACTCTAGAAAAGTCAGATGCCTTGGCCTCATAAAATACCTTGTTATAAACCTTGCCCAATTGCCAATGAGAAGCATGGTAATGGATGTGGTGGTTGCTGATATCCCACCCAAGTTCGGACTCCTCTTGTCTTGCCCATGGAGAAAAATGTTAGGAGGTACCTTGCAGATGGATATTTCATATGCTACAATTCCGGTGTTTGGAGGAGAGCTAAAAAGACTTTACAGAGAGAATCAACTTGCCTACATCATCAACAATGCAAAAAAATTTGTAAATCATCCTATTTATGTTGTGGATACAGATTTTGGCTCATGCATTCTTCAAATAGATGATTCTCAATCAAATCCTATGCATCTTGTGAATCCCACTGAATAGCAGACTGATGATAAGAACATTTCAATTTGGACCATGTATTTTGATGGGGCCAATACCAAAGATTCAACAGGTGTAGGGATAGTTTTGATTTCTCCTTCAAAGGAGACTATACCTTTGTCTTTTAAGCTCAATTTAAGAACTACTAAAAACATAGCAGAGTATGAGGCCTTGTTGTTGGGATTAAATTCAGCTAAGGAGATGGGGATAAAAGATTTAAAGGTGTTCGGAGATGCGGATCTCATCATACAACAAGTAAATAGTACCTTCCAAGAAAAGTATGTCATATTGAAAGCCTACAGGGATGAGGTATGGAAAGTAAGAGATTCTTTTTCCATTTTTGAGATTTCTTATATACCCAGGGATATGAATCATCTTGATGATTCCCTTTCTATTTTAGCTAGCATGTTTATTCCTCCCATGCCCCCCAGACTCAGTTATGAAATCCAAGTCAAATATAGACCATCTTTGCCCGACAATATTAAATACTGGAAAGTTTTTGAGGATGATGATGAACTTAATATATTTCTTCAAGTGGTAGATGAGTTTTTTGATATGCACGTTGACCAGAAGAATCTAAATGTAGAGGAATCCTAGAAGCCTAAGCTAAAACAAAAATTGGGTCAGCATGATATTGTTCAGCTACCTAACAATTATATACCTCGATTTTTGGTGCCTCTCGAAAAGATTTTTGATCATAATGATGTCCCCTACAAGCCAGACAAAAGGAGAAAGATCCTGATGTTCATGAGCACAACATAGGGGGCGAAAGCCAGCCTAAATTCATAAATCTATCCTCTGAATTGGCTGCTGATCAGAAGTCCAAATATTGCAACGTTTTGAAAGAATTTTCTGATGTTTTTGCTTGGAAATATAGTGATATGAAGACTTATGGCCCTGATATCATTCAACACAAGATCCCTCTTGAGAAGGAGACCATTCCTTTTAAACAAAAGCTCAGACCTATCAGTCCTCTTCTTTTGCCTGTGATTGAAAGAGAAATCAAAAAGCTTCTTGATGCTAAGATCATAATCCCTTTGAGATACTCCAAATGGATTGCAAATCTAGTAATAGTGAGAAAGAAAAATGGTGACGTCAGGTTATGTGTGGACTTTAGAAACCTAAACAGATGCTCTAATAAAGACAACTATCCCCTACCTAAAATGGAACATTTGCTGCAAAGAATTTCAGGGGCTACTGTCATGTCTTTCCTAGATGGTTTTTCCATCTATAACTATATTTCTGTCCATCCTGATGACTAAGAGAAGACTACATTTACTACTCCTTGGGGTACCTTTATGTACGCCAAAATGCCATTCAGATTAATGAATGTTGGGGCCATGTTTCAAAGGGCCATGGACATAGCTTTCATGGGTGAGAAGGACAAATTTGTCCTCATATATCTTGATGATATCATAGTTTATTCCAACAGTCATGAGGAGCATCTAAAGCATTTAAAAAGAGTGTTTTTGAAATGCAGGCAGTTTGGAATCTCATTGAATCCCAAAAATTCCCATTTTTCTCTCAGGAAAGGTAAGCTCTTAGGCCACATTGTCTCAGCAGAAGGTGTAAAGATTTATCCATCTCAGGTGGAAGCAATTCAGAGGTTGTCCTTGCCAAGGTCAAAGAAGGATATTCAATCATTGCTCGGTAAGATTAATTTTTTTACAAGATTTGTGCCAAATTTTGTCGAGTTAGTAAAACACATAACATGTATGCTGAAAAAGGGGTCTGAGATAAAATGGACATACAACGCAAGGAATTCATTTTAGGATATCAAATAGGCTATCATGGAATCCACGACTCTGATCAGTCCAGATTACAGCAAGATTTTCTACATTTTTTCCTTTGCTTTCTATGACACAGTGGCAACAGTCCTGCTATAGAAAGATGATGACAACATGGATCACCCAGTTTTTTTCTTCAGCAAAACACTTAGATATGTTGAACTAAGGTATGATCCTATTGACAAATAAGCATATGCTCTCATAAAATCTTTAAAGGCTTTCCGAATTTATATCCTCCACTCAAAATTCATTGCATATGTTCCCTCACCCTCCGTGAAAGATGTTTTGAATCAGCCTGATATTGATGGAAAGAGAGCTAAATGGATTGAAAAGTTGATTGAGTTCAACATTGAAGTAATGCCCACCAAATTGGTAAAAGGCCAGGGCCTTCCTAAGCTTTTAACGGAGGAAAATCATGAGCTGGACATAAATTTCATATGAGAAAATTTAGTGAATTTGCAGACGTAGTTGCCAGCAGATAGACAACATAGCAATCAACAAGTGGCAGAGAACTTGTATTCTTGTGAATGGTACTCAGGTATTATACATTTTTTGCAAAAGATAGAAGTTCCTCTTGAACTCAGTATGACTCAAGCCCGACCCCTTAAACTCAGAGCCATCAAATTCTGCATTTACAATAACCTGTTATATTGAAAAGACCCTGCTGGTTTGCTACTCAGATGTTTAGACAAAGAAGAGTCAGTGGAAGTTACACATCAGTTTCATTCAAGTGTTTTTGGAGGTCATCATTACTGGAAATCCACTGTTCATCAAATTCTAAGGGTCGGATACTATTGGCCTTTCATTTTCTCATACGTGTGTGCCTTCGTCAAAGCTTGTGACAAATGTCAAACATTTACAGGAAAACAACAGCTAAAATCTTTGCCCCTGAGACCTATAGTAATGAACGGCCCTTTTTAGCAGTGGAGTTTAGATTTTATAGGTGAGATAAATCCTTCGTCTAGTGGTCAACATAAGTGGATCTTAGTATCCACAGATTATTTTACAAAATGGATAGAGGCAATTCCAACCCGGAATGCCACTCACCAGGTTGTCATGAAATTTCTTTATGAAAATATCTTGAGCAGATTCGGCTGTCCCAAAAGGCTAGTAATAAATAATACAACAGTGTTCAAAGAAAAGGCATTGGTAGACATGTGTGAATCAATGGGCATCCAGTTGGTACATTCAACCCCCTACTACCCTCAAGGTAATGGCTTGGCCGAATCATCCAATAAGAGCTTAATCAAAATCATCATAAAATTGTTAGAGGAAAATAAAAAGAATTGGGATTCCAAACTGAAATTTTCTCTGTGGGAAAACAGAGCAACTATCAAAAATTCCATAGGAACCTCTCCATTCAAATTGGTCTATGGGACTGATGCCATTTTTCCTGTTCAGTTAATTTTACCAGTGGCTAGATTCTTTCAGGAAGAGAAAACTGAGTCAAATGATATGGTAAGAAGAATGCTTGATTTGGTGGAACTGCAGCAGGCCCGCGAACAGTTAGTGGATAGAACAGAGGCTCATCAAAAGAAGATCAAAGATACTTTTGACAGGAAGGCAAAGGTGGATAATTTTCAGGTTGGTGAATGGGTTCTAAAATGGGATTCTCTTAGACAGGATAAAGGCAAGCATAACAAGTTCGATTCTTTTTGGACCGGTCCTTTCATGATAACCCAAGTACAGATTAACAACACTTTCATTCTACAGAATCTGGGAGGTGAAGAAATGTTCAGTGGCGTGGTAAATGGGCAATTTTTGAAACTCTATTTTGTCTAAGGTTGTGAAGCCTGGACATTGTAATTTTAGTTTTAGCTTTTACTTTTACAGAATAACTCCATGCCCAATGGAATCACTAGCATATAGTTTTTAGTTTTCTTTTTCAGGAAAGGCATTGGTTCTGTGGTTCTTGAAACCTCACAGGGAGGCGTTCATCCCCAATAGGAGCCAGTGTTATCTCCTCAAATAAATTGGTGGAAATTTTTCTTTTGAGGTGATAGGTTGTGGTCCAAATTTTATTCCTAAATTTTTGTAGGTAGGTTAGAGAGTCTGTTTTCTGTAAATAAGCTCAGGTTTTTTTTTTGATTTGGTTTGGTCAAGAAAAAGTCATAATCTCAGGTTTTGGTGGTTTAGGCGAGCCTGAAACGTGCTCATTAACCACCGAAAGCCTTTGTTCCTGGTAGTTAAGAGGGCAAAGCAAAAGTGCGGTTAACCACCAAAAACATTTCAACGGGAAAAATGAAAAGCCCGTGCTTTCGCACGAGCCAGTTGTCAGTTGGCATAATGATGGAAACGTAACCGCCGAAAGCTCATGAAGGTGGTAAGGTATGCACATTTTGGTTATATCTATTCAAAAATTGAGATCCTGTTGTCCTTTCAACTACATTTGTCTTTTCAAAATTAAGACTCAGCGATGATTCAAAAATTCATGCATGTCTCCCGACTAACAGAAATGATTAGTCACGTAGCCTCTCGCCATTTCCAGTCACGAGTACACAGTCCATCATGACCCCATTAAATCTCTCATTTAATCCTCATTCATTATCAATTTGAATTAGGGTGTTATTGAGATAGTTTTGAGTCCGCGATTTCATCAAACAAACGCATTTCCAGAGATCATAATCTCGTTTCCTATGGTGATCGTCGAGCGCAGTTAGATTCCAGTAAATCGCTCTCAAGCCAATTTTCATACCAATCAAGCCAGGTCGATTCATCAGGCAAGTTCAAAACCCATCTTGTTTCAGTTTAAATGAATATCCCACCAAAACTTGAAATTTTCGGCATGCTTTTAGTCAGTTTGTTGCCTAAACTCAGTTAGTGTTTGAGCTTGGTGATCTAAACTCTGTGTCACCCTGTCTTATTTTCTCTTCTATGAGTCATACTCTCTATCATCCTAAATCATAGAGTCTTTGTGTCCCTGGCATGCATTTTTCCTTAATCACAGGTACAGTCAGCATTTACTAATGTCGAAAGCAAGGCTAGTTCTGAGGGCTGAAGTGGATGGAGTTTGGTACCTTGAGGAGCCCCCTGAGGTGTCCGAGTTATTCAAGCAGACTGGAGTGTATACCTATTGTGAAAAACTAGCATATTTCCATCAACAGGTGTCTGATACTTTTCCCAGCTCGTATGATAGAAGAATAGCAACAGTGGGAAAGGAACAGTTCGTGGTTGATGAGGCAGCCATAGTTGAGTTCACAGGTCTTCCCAGAATAGGTGATTGTTGGTTCAAATCAACGGTACCTTCAAACATTGATTTTAGGTCCTACCTACAGCCTCTACATAAAGATATTACATGGAAAAAAGAAATACCAATGTCTTATCTGGAACCTAAATGGAAATCTTTAGTGAAGGCTATATTTGTCTATATCACCTGTGAAGGTAGATACAACAGAGTCATGTTATACCACTTCAATATTTTAAATCATTTCACAGGGAGATCTCCCATCAATTTACCATTTTACTTGCACAAAGCCCTCACAGAAATGTCTAAACAGGTCAAGGCCATGCCCACTAAGGTGGCAAGCAGATTGTCTCATCAATGACTCATTACTCTTATTGTCAAAGAGTCATTGAAGAAAAGGCAGGTATATTGGAACTATTTCCTCTTCTGGAATGAATTCCAGACTGATTGGAAACAACAGGAGAAGGGTAAAAAGGCTTCCACTAAGAAGACTATTACTCCTAAAAGCAGTCATAGAAAACGGAAGGGTATCTCACCACGAAGATATCTGATAGAATCATCCTCTGTTAAAAAGAAAAGAATCAAAAGAAAGCTACAGTTTGAGTGTGAGCAGTCCAAAGTCCCTGCTATAGGAAGTAACCCTTTAAACCTACCCTATAGTGATTCAGAACCTAAACAAGAGTTAGCAGAGACACAGGGTAATATGCAGGCTAGACAAGTTGCAGACGATTGTTCCAACTTACCTTCACCAACCCCTCCAAAGGCACACAGTCCACCAGTGGCAAAAGCCTCTTCAAGTAAGCCTAAAGCATCTAGGGCATGAAAAATCAATAAACTCCTGCAACAAGTTTATGAAATGGAGGTCTTGGAAAGATTTATTAAAAAGTATAATACAGACTTGACTGAAAGAAATGAAAAGCTTTTCAAAATAAACCAAACCCTCAAAGAGAAGCATGACAAGATCAAAGACAGGAACAGGGTATTGATAAGGGAGAACATGAAGCTGTATAGACAACTTAGAATTATGAGGTTGAAGTTAAAAGAGTTTCAATCACCAGTGTAGGAGCAAACTGGTTTGGAGACTCTAGCTAACTTAGCTATAACCATGGTAGATACACCAGAGCCTTCCACACAACCAATTGAAGTTCGCAGATCTGCATGAACAAGGGTTGCATCGTCTAAAAAACCTTGAACATTCAGCAAGCAATCAACATAATCATTTTTGCAAATTTTGAAGTTTTCTCAAAGCTGAAGTTTCAGTGGTTTAGGAAAATAGGATGACTGTTCATTAACCACTGAAAACAAAGATTTCAGTAGTTAATACACTCAGGAGTCTTCTAGGTTAACCACCGAAAACCTGTTACTGCCAGGATGATAGAATTTTTGCACAGATCGAAGTTTTTTGAGTTGGAATGGTTTGAAACATCTTCAAATGGACATTTGATGAATTTTCAAGTCAGATCCAATAGCTATTTTTTATGGATAATGGAAAGAAGAGGTGTTTCAAACGTTTTTGGTACCTTTGACAAAGGCAGAAAATTAGGATGCTTACTCATATCAACAAATTCGAATTTGTATCTCTTGGAAGAGTCATCACCCAGCCTTGGAAGGCTATCCTGCACTGCACCATTACTCTACAAGAGATGAAGACCATGAAATCTGGGATTGACCTCATTTTTGGGGATCATTCCATATCTTTTGCAAACCAAATTTTGACTTTCTATCTTTAGCATATTTGATCCATGCTTTCAGTATCTCAAAAATGCATTTTAAAGCTATAAAGCTAAAGATAGAATAGGAACTAAAGGTTCGACTTTGGAGACTTTTTCATATTATGTACTCAAACTTCTCATTTTCATATTAAGTAATACAAGCTTCTTTTTCCGTAACTTGTTCATATTTCTTCTTCTTATCTATTCTGTACTTGCACCTGGATATTATATTCATGTTGTTATGCTTGTTTATGCCCGATAACTGTCATCTTATCCTTGCATTCATAAGTTAAACTTTGCAAGTATTCCTATGATTATTGTAATTGGCCATTCATATATGTTTTATATGTGATTATGTTGATATAATATTTGTTTCTCCATACATCTCTTTGTTTGCAAACTCTCTGAACATTTGTGGTTGAAATCCTTGTCCATCTAAATGTGTTCATGCATGTTTTGAGAGAGAAATGATTCAGTCCTCCGACTTGATCCAAACCCACACTTATTATTGAGAAAACAGTTACCAAAAGATTAAGTTACCAGGCATCTATGACTTACAACCTAGGAGAGTTTCCTGGAGTGATAACAATACACATAGCACACAGAGATTTATACCGGAAACCCTTAACCGGGAGAAAACCATTCAACACTTCATTGTATTAATTTCACCATTCACCATACAATATATATACAATGTTTTTAGGTATTTCGTAGATACCAAAACATTAATCCCTTAATCTTGGATTAATTTAGAAAATCGCTAAAAATAGCAAAAACCACCCAAAAATAAATCTGATGCAATTGTCAAATCTGACGTGCACACACACACACACAAATGAAAAGAATATAACACATACCCAACATTCTCCCACTTGTTGTTTTCTTTGCATCCAGGTTCCATAGGATTATATATTCAACAATCCAATGCAATAATGCCCATTGTTACTCTACACCAGGAGAACTTTTATGTGCTCACAAAATTTGTCAATTAATCTGCAACATTCTTCAAAGTGTCAACCTTTTCCAGCAAAACCTTCTTTTCCTCAACCATGTCTCTCACAAATTGATAGTGAACATCAATATGCTTTGTCTTCAAATGATAAGTTGGGCTCTTTTCCAGGAAGATTGCACTCTGACTGTCAAAATCTAATCTCACTTCTTGTTGTACCAACCCAATACCTTAACACAATCTCTGTGGCTATATTTCTTCCTTGCTTGCATGAGTGGTTGCCATGTATTCAACTTCTATAGTTGAGAGTGCCACTACAACCTATCTTTTTCTCATCCAACTGATTGCTCCTCCAAATAGGTTAAACACATACCCACTTTTAGATATTCTGTGATCTATATCTCCAGCCCAGTCTGCATCAACAAAGCCATGTATGTCCACCACTCTGTCCCATCCTAGTATTCCTTAGTAGCACAATCAATAATTGGTAGTGCCATGCAAATACCTGAAGACCCTCTTTATTGTTGTCCAATGCTCCTTCCCTAGTTTTGACATATACCTACTCAAAACTCCCACTGTATGTGCAATGTATGATCTAGTACATACCATTGCATACATCAAATTTCCAACTGCACTGGCATACGGAACATGGGACATGTCCTCTTCTTCTTCCTATTTCTTGGGACACTGATCTATATATAACTTTACACATATAGGAATAGGAACCTTGACCGATTTACTTCCATGCATATTAAACCTCTGCAATATCATCTCAACATATTTTCTTTGATTCAACTAGAGTTTCATGTTTGCACGATCTCTTTTAATTTCCATTCCTAGAATGAAGTTAGCAGCACCGAGATCCTTCATGTCAAATTTGGAGGATAGATGTGATTTCACTTACTTAATAACATCCATGTTATTTCCTACCAACAACATGTCATCAACATACAACACTACATAAATGAAGTGATTACCAACCTGATTGGAATATACACAATGATCAACCCTGCTTCTCACAAATCCCAATACAAGGATGTATGTGTCAAACTTTTGGTACTGCATCCTAGGTGATTGATTCAAACCATATAGTGACTTATTTATCTTACAAACCATCTATTTCTTTCCCTTCACTACAAATTCTTATGGTTGCTTCATGTAGATTTTTTCTTCCAGATCCCCATGTAGGAATGATGTCTTCACATCCATCTATTCCACTTCAAGATCAAAAGAAACAACTATAGATAGAATAAATCTGATATAACCATATAGGAATCTTACTCGATTTTGTGTACCATATATTCCATGTAGTGTTCGAAGGCCCTTTTCTCCAATATGCCCCAGTCTTTGATGCCACAACATGGTCTTCTTTTTAGGGACAATATTGATCTTTTCTCCTTCATTTCTCTACTCAGGGACAATAGAACTGTTACACCCATTAGTATAAGTGCTTCCCAATAACTTGTACAGACTTCCACACCAAACTCCCCTCATCAACACCATTTCCCCTCATACCATCTTGCAAGTTCCCTTTCCCAATACAGTATCCACTCCCTCATCATCCAACTTGCTTACAGATATTAGGCTCCTGGCTAGTTTTGGAATGTGCAGAACCCTAGGGAGAGTTCTAATCCTTCCATATTTTAGCAGCAACTTAACCCTTCCATGTCCCATGATTTTGGTTGTCGAGTCATCTCTTAGGAATACATCACCACCATCATATTTTTCATATTCATAGAACCACTCCCTGTGAGGAGTCATATGATATGACGCAATCGAGTCTATCAACCATACATCATGGTTTGGATGTGTACCTGTAGATGCTAGGTAAACATCACCTTCTTATTCAATGGAGATTTTCGCCTCTGTGGAAGAGGTACTATCAGACCCCTTTGGTTTATCAACCTTCTTAGACTTGTAATATTTCTTATAATGCCCTATTTTACCACATGTCCAACATTTCCTCAAATATTTTCTTGGAGACTTAGATCTACCTGTAGATTTAGATCTTCCACCCAAAGACTTACCTAGATTCTTGTCTTGGGTAAGACCTCTTACAAATAAAGCATATGTGTTATGACCATCCATGCTTTTCCATCACATCTCTTCAGATAACAAGGATGAAACTACATCCTCATACTTCAATGTAGATTGAGTGGTACTACCAATTGATACAACCAGATTATCCCAAGAGTCTGGAAAAGAACATAACGGAGTAATACACTTATATTCTTCTACAATTTTAATATTAATAGATATGAGTTGACTTACCAGATTATTAAAGGCATTTAGATGTTTTGTCACAGAATATCCATATTCCATCCTAATATGATACAACTTCTTTCGAAGAAACAACTTGTTTACCAGAGACTTTGATTGATACAAATTCCCTAACTTATCCCATAGTTCCTTGGTTGTATATTCTCTTGAGACATTCAACAACACTAAATATGATAGGTAGAATCGAATAGTACTCCTTGCTCTTATGTCCAACTTCTCCCAATATTCCTTTGACATACTAGTAGGTGGTGTACTAGTAGTTTATGTACTAGTAGGTTGTGTACCAGTCGGCTGTGTGTCAGTAGGCTGTGTACCAGGATCCACAACGATCCATTTTTCTTTGTCTATAAGAAGGTCCTCCATATTCAGCTTCCATAGCTCAAAGTTCTTACCATTGAACTTCTCTATCTCGATTCTAGAAAAGCTTTCCATTCCTCTTTCTACTCTCGAATAACCACTGCAAAAGCTCCCACTAAACCTAGACTTATCACAGACCCAAGATAAACTTGATCTATCAAGACCGAGCCAAACCCTCAACAACAAAGGCATCCCTCTGAAGCCAAAAATGAGCTCTGATACCACATGTAAGTTTCAAACATGTGAATTAAAGCAATTCATATATATTCTTAAGAAAAACAAAAATTAATCAATGGCTCATACACATAGTACACAGAGATTTATACTAAAAACCCTTAACTGGGAGAAAACCATTCAATGCTTCATTGTATTAATTTCACCATTCATAATAAAATATATATACAATTTTTTTAGGTGTTTCGTAGATTCAAAAACCCTAATCCCTTAATCCGGGATTAATTTAGAAAACCGCTAAAAATAGCAAAATCCGCTAAAGATAGAAAAAAACGCCCAAAACAAATTTCGGGGCACTGGATGTAACTAGGGGGGGGCATACCTGGCCCCCCCAGGACCCCCCTAGGAAGTGCCCGATGCACACAACACAAAGAGCACTAATAGAGGGATTGTCCATTTTGCTTAAAGAAATCAAACTTTTTGGTCAATATTGGGATCTGTAGGACACCAGGGAGTGTTCTAATCCTTCCATCCATGAGATGAAACTTGAATTTTCCTTGTCCTATGATTTTGGTTTTCGAGTCATCACCTAGGAAAACATCACCTCCATCATACATTTCATATTCGCAAAACCACTCCCTATGGGAGTCATATGAAAGGATGCACCTAAGTCAACCAAGCATGCCTCATGATCTACATGTGTTCTTGAAGAGTCCAAGTACACATCCCCCCCTTCTTCCATGGAGGTTTTTTCTTCTGTAGAAGGAGCATCTTCATATCCCTTCCCTCTCTCAACACTTTTGGATCTACATTGCTTCTTGTAGTGCCCTTCTTTTCCACATCTCCAACATACATTTACAAAATTTCGAGGAGATTTAGATCTTCCCTTAGATTTATATTTCCCACTTGAGGACTTAGATCTATTTATTTCATGGGAGCATCCTCTTGCAAGTAAGGGATCTCTGTTATGTCCTTCCGTGTTCTTTTTCCTCATCTCCTTTGATAACAAGGATGAAACCACATCATCAAAACTTAAAGTAGTTGTATTACTACCTATGGCCACCACCAGACTATCTCACAAGTATGGTAAATAAAACAATTAATTGATACACTTATTTTCATCATAAATATTAATATCAACATATAATAACTAACTTACCACAGTATTGGAGGCGTTTAGATGCTTTGTCATCGAGTCTCCATATTTCATCCTCAGGTTTTACAACTTCTTCTGCAGGAACAATTTATTTACCGAGGTATTAGACTGATACAAAGTCACCAACTTATTCCATAAATCTTTGGTCGTAGCTTCCCATGAAATATTCGGTAATACTGAATTTGAGAGACACAACCGGAATGTGCTCTTCACCTTCTGACCCAACTTTGCTCAGTCTTTTGTTGACGTTCCTATAGGTGCAGTACCTAGATCCACAATGATCCACTAATCTTTGTCCACCAAAATATCTTCCATCTTGAGCTTCCACAACTCAAAAATTTTCCCATTAAATATATCGATCTCTATTTTCGAATTGCTCACCATTTTTTTCACCTGAAGAATCAATATTGCAAATCTCCCACTGTAACAAGGTTTATCACAGACCCAAACCAAACTCTTATCCACAAAGGCATACCCTTGAGGCCAATAATAGCTTTGATACCAAATTTTGGATTATAACCTTGTACAATTAATTATTGCAAACAAATTCTTAATAAAAACATGAAAGATATAATGGCACGTACACACATTACACAAATATTTATTTATTTATTGGTAGTTTTTTGTGTCTGTTTTTAGTGGTTTTTTAGTACATGGTTTTTCTAATTTTGGTTAAGGAATTTAAGGTTGTTGAATAATCTGGGTAATTGATTAGGCGTTTTGGATGCCATGGGATCCTATATATATTGTATTGTAAACAATGAAGAATATGATGAATAAAAAATTAGAGGTGTGTCTCTAAACAAGTTGTTAGATTTCTCGGTTTGGGTTTCTAGGGTAAAATATACATGTAATGTGTGTATGTGCTATTGTATCTTTTCTATTTTTATTAAGAATATGTTTGTAGTAATTAATTTTACAAGGTTAAAATCTACAATGGTATCATATTTTGCATGATCTTATGACAGTTTTGGACACCCTTTGGAGAAATATGCACAAGGTTCTATTTCTAGGAAAATATGAGAAGTCGTTATTTTTAGCAATTTCTGTTTTTAGCAGCTATTGTTTTTAGCATTTTTTGGAGAGTGGTTCAATTGCATATCTGATTTCATATTTGAGAACCCAATTGGAGGATTTTCCTATGGTGTGAATGTCATAGGATTTAAAGGATAGGATATTTTTAATAGGTGAATGGACATTTGGGGACCTTGTATGGCACTTTGAATTTTCAAGGATCGATTGCATTTTGGCATGGCCTATATTTAGCTTTATGGGCCCACATGCAGATATTGGTTATTTTTAAATGGTGTTAAGACATATAGAGCTTGCATATGACCTTGGTGTGTACAACCTCCTTGATGATCTCTTGTTTGACCTTGGTTTGACTATTGACTTGAGAGTAGAGTAACCTAATCTGCATGTCTTGTTATAGAGAAGATAGGATAATATGAGATAAGGTGCTTAGCTTAGAGACACAGTTTCTATTTTGGTGCCTTATCCTCTTCTAAAATTAATTTTATCCTTTCTACTATTTTTATGCCTTGTCCACTATGTTACTTTTGTGCCTTATCCTCTTCTAAAATAAATTTATCTACTTTTCTATTTTGAGATCTTATTTCATGGTTCTATATTTAGAATTCACCTTATCCCCAAAACCCATGTTCTTTAGTGATAGATTCCTTGCTAATTTTGAGTTTCCTATTATTAGAGGCTTATCCTGTAGCCTATTTTTGAAGGAGTTGCATGGATGATTTTTGAAATTTTACTCTCCTTAGACAAATTCGACCTACCTTGGGATATTTTGAACCATTCATTTATCCCATTCATGCATCTTAACTTGGAAATATATGGTCTCAAGGAGGTTTGACCCGTATTTTGTGGAGGATGTTTGAGTTATTTTTGCAGACAACTTTTCTTGGAGGATGGATTTGTTATCTTTGGAGGAGATGATTCTTATTTTTTCTCTCCCCCACTCTTTCCTTATTATTTCCTCAATATATTGTATGAAGCAAAGAGAATAAGGGGTCAAATTTATTGTGAGATCTTGATGCTTTCTCCTCCTCCTTTTCTTCTTCTTCCCACATATATTGAGATTGATAGCTAGTACGGAATATATGTGGTGGTTATTGGTTTCTCTAGGTCATGACTAGTACTATCTCATTCAGTGCAGTTGATTTGTAACTTGGAGTGACTCTATCCAAACTTGTTAGATCTTTGTTCTTCCTACAATTTTTTATGGTAAAGATAGGATTTCATTGGTGACTACTACAGGTTTTTCATGTGTGGGACTTCTATTTTCTTTTATTTTCACATGTTATTGATCCCATTCTTGGTAGGGATTGAGTGAATAGGCCTAGAATTATCTTCTTCCCAATTCACTTTATATCTTTTCATTTTATTTGACTCCATTAAAGGCAATTGTTATTGATTAAAATCTCTGGTTTTTCACATTTTAAACAAATTTTCATATCAAACAATGAACACTTTACATCTTAGGCATACTAGATTATACCTATAGATATTTTTCATTATATTTTTGGCACGTTACAACAAGATTAGTTTGTTGTAATTTTCATTTTGTCGCATAAACAAAGAGAAACTCTACAATTTTCTTGGTTTCCGAACATTGGAATCATAAAAAAAAACTCATAAAAAATACATTAAAAATAGCCTCTAAATTATTTCAAAAAGTCGTAATTAGCTATTGTATTTTCCATTTTCAAATTTAGGAAAGTGTTTTTATTATTATAATTTCATTATGTTATGTGCCCAACTTCATTAAAAAATATTTGCATGAATTTTTCTGCCATTTTCAACCTCAAAACATTTTTTTTAACCAAAAAAAAGGTTTGTATTCATTCAAAAGGTGGTTGTGTTGAAGCTAGCAATGATTACATTCTAAGTTCATGGAACCTCAACAAAACTATACGCATTTTTAGATTAGAAAATTTAAACAAAAAAGCCTCCTCCAAAAAGGAATTCCACATATTTTTGCTAGTGACATATCTAACATATTGAAACAAAATACAAACAACTTGAAAAAACATTCAAACTCAATAAAAAATGGACATTGCCTTGTTCTTCACACCCCTCTCTATAGTGAGGATATTTTGGGACTTCAAACTCCATAGGATCTTGATTATGGTGGATTGTTTCATTTTCCATTATCCCTAGTTGAAGCAAATTCCCAGAACCATGATTGTTGGAGGTGAACGAAAGTCAATCCATACATTGAGAGAGAACCAAAGAGAGAAGCCTATTAAACTTAACCTCCAATGATTCAATTTGTTGTTTCTGAAGAATAATAATACTCGTAATATTATCATTGTGTGTGGTGCTACCTATTCAAGATTAATAATTTTGGAGAATATTAGTATTAGTGTACTATTGTTGGCCTAGTTGATGTCTTCATGTCTGCAAAGAACTAGTCTGACCTCATTTATGTTATTGTTATCCATGGCTAGCCTGACTACTCCTTCCACACAATTGAAAAATAAGTTATATCCTATAGAATTCCACCCACATGTCAAGCCATGATACCATCAAGGAAATTAACTTGGCCGATTTTTTATTTGCGATGATCCAAGAAGGTTACTCTTCTTCCTCCTCTAACAAAACAAAAGTTGCTACCTCCCACTGATCTTTGGGTCTATGCAGGTTTATCAGGTGGTTTCTCAACTATATTTCATCTACACAAGGGAGTCCCTTATCTGTTCAATAGTCCATCGTTGACCTCCCTTTACTAGTGTCAGTTTCTATCCAATAAGCACCAAACGACAACCCACTATTGCTCCAATTTGGGAATCCGGGTATTCTCTATTCAGGGTAATCATCAACAACTCAAACAAGATTCCTATTTTCTTCTAGAAATATCCTCTTTTTCCTTCGTTTTCCTCAACCAGTGCATTCAAAACCTATATCTTTTTTTCTTTGTGTATTATCTATTATGTTCTTTGTGTGTGACCTCGCGTATCCTTTGTTGCAGGGTCTCTCTTGTGTCTAATTACATTGTCTTTCATATCCCCCCCTCCCTCCTCATGTTTTTCCTCCTCTGGCCTTCTTCTCTATCCCGTCGGGATCTTTGTGACTTCCTGCAAACGTAACCTACAGTCTGTCATTCACAGTCTGAAGGGGCGGTTATGTGGTATCCCTTGTTAGTTTTTCAATTGGATTTTTTTCACTACAAGGGTCAACTTCCTATATTCATTAACTACTCAACCACCTTTGAGACCTTATTTAATGGTCATGTGGTTTCATGTATTGTTGGTATGGTGGTAGGTGTAGTTATTTTTGTTTACAAGAATAAATAAGCTTGTTGTGCAAACTTCCTATTTTTTTCACTAATGCATATTATCTCTACTACACTCAACTGTTCCATCATTCCCTCTGCCTCATCAATTTCCTCTGGTGTATCATGGCCAGTACTGTCAATTTTGTTTCCCTCTCAGTCAATATTTTTGTGTTTATATTTAATCAAAACATAATTACATGTCTCATAACATTAACATATGATTTTTTTGCATAATTACAATCTTAGGGGAAAATAAGGTGTTGCGTTCCCCTCCCCCTTAAAGAAACACCATCCTCGGTGTTTAAAACACCATGTATATACAATTATACATTAAAAAAAAATGGGTATGACAATATCATGGAATCCTCCAGCTCCCATGTAGCTTCATATTCTCCAAAGTGCCTCCATTGCACCTTGACCTGCACAATGGCTCGGTTTCGAAGCATTGTTTCTTTCCTGTCCAAGATGCATTGAGGTTCTGGATGGAATTCTCTCTCTGATTCCACCTGTATTATAGTCCAATAAATAACATGATTAGAATCATGTACATATTTATTTAATAAAGACACACATAATACATTATGTTCTCTAATAGTAGGTGGTAAATAAATTTTGTATGCTACCGGTCCTATTCTCTCTATGATTTCAAATGGTCCACAATATCGGGGAGCCAATTTAGCACACATTCCCATTTTCAGGGAGCTTCTCTTGGATTTCACCTAAAGATACACATGGTATCCTACTTTAAATTATTTCAGGGTTCTCTTACTATCAACATAGCTCTTTTGTCTATGCTGGGCAATCTTCAAGTTCTGTCTTATCTTAACTATAACATGTTCCATTTGTTTCAATAATCCAGGTCCAAGTGTGATTTTATCCACCGGATTGTCCCAACTAATTGAGACTCTACACTTTAAACCATACAGAGCCTCAAACAAGATCATATTCAATGATTCTTGATAGCCATTGTTGTACGCGAACTCTACCAGAGGTATATATTCTTCCCATTTCTTGGGACGATGCATACCATGCATTGGTAACATAAATTCTAACATTATGTTCACCCTTTCGTATGACTATATTTTTTAGGATGGTAGGGGGTGCTAAATTCCAACTACATTTCTAATCCTACATACAATATTTTCCAGAAATTTGAGGTGAACCTAGTATCTCTGTTTGAGATGATGGTTTTAGGAAAACCATTCAATATGAATATTTCTTTCATGAAAACATCGGCAACGTCTATGGATTTATAAGTAGATTTTATGGGAATAAAATGAGTTCTTTTTCTCAACTTATCCACTACCACCATGATTGCATCATGTTATTCGATTGTCTTTAGTAAACCTATGATAAAATCCATGGAAATAACTTCTCATTTCCATTATGGTATTTGTATAGGCTGCAATAGTCCAACAGGGTGTCAATGCTCGACTTTCACCTATTAGAAATCCAAACACTACACAATGTAATGAGCAATGTATTGCTTCATCCCAGGCCAATAATAAAATTTTCTAATTGTTGCTATCATTTTTTGGTAACCAAGGTGACCTACATAAGGTCTCCTAAGGAATTCATCCATAATAAAGTGCCTCAAATCTATTGAATTATAGAGCATGTTATTGTACAACAACATATTATCAACCCTTATCTAATATCCTTCATACCTATTTTCCCTAGGTTCTTTCTGCAACTTTTCCTTCACTTGATTGAATAACTCATCTTCCTGCAAAAGGGTCTTAATCCTCTGTTGAATGTAAGACTCTCCTACACTTTCCAAACATCAAAACCAAGAGCCAATGAGTAGCTTTTCATTCTTATTTTTCAGAGAGCATAACCACCTTCATTAAACAATGGTTCTTTGTTGGAAGACATTCCCTCTTGTTGATCCATTTCTTTCAGGATCTACATTCCAGTTATTAGGTTGTGCTGAAGGTACTCGCTTTGATACCAATTGTTGAAATACTAAGAGGAGGGGGAGGGTGAATCAGTATTACCCTTTTTTTTTAAATTCGTAATTACTTTTTTTTAAATTCGTAATTACTTTTTTTATTTTATTAATCATCATAATAGATCATCAATGGAATTGTATTTAAAATCAATTATATAAATATAATTAACAAAAATTACAAGGCTTTATAAAGAGAAGTCTAAGATTGTGAAGGAAATCAATCCTCTTTAGACTTCCAACTATTGGAGACACAAATACCCTTCTTCAGGGCACCAACCCTAGAAAGCACCAACTCCCTTGTTTTAGGGCACCAACCCTAGGAAGCACCAACTCCCTTGTCTTTAGGAAACCAACCCTAGGAAGTACCAACTCCCTTATTTTCCAAGGCACCAACCCTAGGAAGCACCAACTCCCTTGTTTTCACACTTTACTTAGTAAAGGATATGAATCCTTCCTTGCTCCTCCCTTCCACCCTCCTTGCATAAGTATCATCATTTGTTTTTCTTGGACTCTGCTTCTACTTTTGATCTTCTGATATGGACTTCAGAGACACTTTCTTCTCACCATGCTATCGAAATATTTGCCTCACCCTATGAAATCTTGCACATAAGGCCTTTTTCCATTTCCCTATGCATACTTATCATCCCTATTTGTAAATCCCATAGCTAAAAATACATATTTTTCCACATGTATGCACCTTGCCTACTATACAGGATATGTATACATAGGTTGCACCACTACAACCCATGTACATCAGGATTTGTGCCCAAAAATGAAAATTAGTGTCGGGTTTCCATGTCACGATAGGAGATATATGATCTTTGGCCTTCCATATACTCGAAACATTCTGAATCAGCCCTTTAGTTCCATTTGAAGGCTATAAATGGGACAATTCCAAGCTATGGAAAAGGAGAGAAAGAATTCAACTTTGAGAGAAAAGTTACTCTGGAGAAATTATTTACTTCATATTGAGTCTGCATCACTTTGTCCTTTAAGTCTGAACACGGTGTTTATCCCCCAAGCTCTTCCCTTATTTGATTGAGAAATTCATTGTCTCTCTTCTTTGAGCTTGCCTTTGGTGCAGGATTGAAGTGGTGGAGGCCCAACTGGAAGGAACTTAGTTTTTCGGTTTTGAATTGTGTCGACACGAAAGTATGTAACATTTTCACTTCTGTTGATCATATATTAATAGAAATACTCTTTTCCCGTCGAATTGATATCTTGCAAATATTTGAATTATTATTCCATGGCCGTATTTGTCATGTTTATAAATGGATTATGCTATTAGATATGCTAACATCGTATATTATCACCATCTGCTTGCTTTTCTTAGTTGTTGAGGACTAGTTGCAAGTATATTTCTTTGGGTCAAGTACTCAACGTTGGACTCCATCGAACTTCTGGACGAGTTAGGCTTGTTATCTTGTCTTGCTAGCATATTTGTTTACATATAATACTTGAGAATAGAGTTTATTTTTGCATTCATTTTCGTCTGTTGTGGTTTACCCTAGCCATAGAGAGATTTTACTTGTAATAGAATTGGTGACCATACTAGGGATTGAATCTTCTTTCTTAGGGTTTGGAGTGTTTTTCTCATTAGATTGTGTTGGATTACTCAGAGGGGGGTGAATCAGTAATAGAGAAATCTAATCCTTTTTAGCCATATAATCCAAGTGTTATATCAATGTAGAATTATCATCCAATAAATTCAGAGTAAATAAGCAATGAAAAAATGAACAATCATACACATACACAGTACACCAATGTTTTACGTGAAAACTCAAAGCGGAAGAAAACCACGAAATGATTTTTCTTATATGTCTTTAAGAATTACATTCATTGGAAGCACCAACTTCCTTTGTTTTCCAACTACAACTGGAAGGAGGATCCAACCCCCTTGTTTCACAGACCACAACCTGAGGGAAGCTCCAACTCCCCTATTCTCTGGCTACAAACAGAAGGATGATACAAACCCCTATGTTCTCTAGCTACAACTGGAAGGTGGCTACAACCACTTGTCCTTGCCCCATCCAACCGTCCTGAAGTAGAAGTAGAATGATGGAACCATTGTCACACTATCACCGTGAGATATATTGCTATAAACCTGTACCAATAAACTTGAACCATGCATCAACATGTACCTCAACCTGTAATCAACCTGTACCATAAATAAGTGCATCAACCATGCACCAACTTGTACCAAACAACCTATAATCAATTTGTACCATAAAAAAGTGCATCCAACCATGTACCAAGTATGTACCAATCATGTGTCAACTACCCATCAACTATGACTAATCAATATGTACCAACATCATCAACTATACACCTCATATATGTAGCAACTCATCAACTACTTGTCTCAACCATGTACCCAACATGTACCTTAACCAAAATCCCTCATAAATTTAATCATCCAAATATGATTTGTAACTCTATAATAGACTTGGTGTATATGATCACATACCTACAAACCTTCCTTAACTTTCACAACAAGAGACTAGCATTTTCATCAAACTTTTCTTTAGTCTCACATGACTAGTTTGGGATTAGTCAACAACCCTAACTTGAAATAATCATAACTATGTACCTATAATGAATAAAGATCTGAAAATAGTACACAATGTTCTTCAGTTTGTTTTATACAATTCCTCCAGGTTTCACTACTTGGGACATCTCAAAAAAGGCGTTATAGAAAAAATGACATACCTTGTTGAATTCTGGCTTATTTTAGAGAGTGAACTTGTAGAGCGTGTCCCGCATGAAATATTTGTTGAATAGATCTAAAAATGTTACAAATAATACTAAATACTGTACTCTAACCATGACATTTGGTCTTACTGAATTTGGATCTGTTATGAATAAGTTATGACATTTTTACCTGAAACACATGTTTTAGACTAGTTTCAGGACTAGACACAAACCCTATTTTCCACAAAGTGTAACTCCAAAAATATAACGCCCCACAAGATGAATTTTTTACCACAGATACTTTCACAGTCTGAATCATCCTAGAAACAAAGTTATTGTGAAAATGGTGAGATGACTTGTAAATAACATACCTTAGAAAGCATCATCAAAAGAATGTATCCTCCCTTGAATTCCAGCCTTTTTTTCTTCACCTTCCCTCTAAAATTAGGCTTAGATATCCTTTGTTTACCTTAGTCACCTATAGATATTCAATATGCTCAAGTGTGATTTCAAATGAGAGAGCCTTGCCTCTTATTTATACTCTCCAAATATCTTCCTTAGAAGCATCTTCTAGGTCACTTAACCCATTTCTAGGTCACGTAACCCATTTCTAGGTCACCTAATCTATTTCTAGGTCACTTAATCCATTTATAGGTCACTTAACCTATTTTCCTCATTTTTAGGGTTAAGCACTTTCCATAATTAGAAAGTTCTCCATTACTTTATCATTTAAATATTCCTCCTTGACTTTGTCACCTCACTTTATCATTTAAATAATCTTCTTTGATTTTGTCACTTCACTTTATTATTTAAATAATCTTTCTTGACTTTGTCACTTTACTTTATCATTTAAATAATAATTTGTTCTTTGCAACCTCTTTGACTTCTTTGACCTTTTGGGGCTTAAAGCCAACATATGAGGGTCCTCCAACTTTGTAAGGCCATAAATCTCAAACCGTGAGGATTTATGTGACGTTCCACATACCACCTGAAATGGCATGACATGTACTATCCATATAGAATAGTATTACCTTCAAATATATTAAAACTCATATCATTATACATGAAACAACCTTGGGTCCATTACCCAAACCTTTCTACTACCAGAATTCACTATCAGACTTTGTTCAAGGGTTGACATCAATGACAACAAACCTTAATCAACAATATCCCCCTTTCGCATTGATGGCAACACTCTGATGCAATACTGAAATTATGTCATGCAATACTGAAGTCATATCACTCATGGTCCCCTTGGAAACATGCCTCTGTCCTCTACATCTCTGTGACCATTGCTCCCCCTAGTACCATGCCTTTGTCCTCTGTATCTAGTGAATCTCTCCCCCTTTGTCATCAATGACAAAGGTATTTTTCCATCCAGGGTTTCTCCCCCTGACTGAACTTTCCTCTTTATGCTGCTTCCTCCTGTACATCAAAAACATATAAGATAAACATTCAAAAGAATTCATTTTGGAGTAGAAACAACTCTGAGTCTTTGGCGAAGATACTCAAAGGATTACCATGGAAGTGGTTTTGTAAATATGTCTACCACTTGTTCTTTTGTTCCCACATACTCAACTCTAATGTTCTTTTATGTAACCTATTCCCGTAGAAAGTGATACTTGATTGGAATGTGCTTCGTCTTGGAGTGAATCATCGGGTTCTTTGAGATATTGATGGCACTTTTATTATCACAATAGATTGGAATGTTATCATCATATTGAACCTATATATATGTCAAATCTTGTTTCATCCAAAGAACCTATGTACAACATGTTGTTGCTACAATATACTCTTCCTCGGTTGTAGATAGATATATTGATGATTGTTTCTTGCTTAGCCATGATACTAAACACTCACCCAAGTAGAACATTGCTCCACTGGTGCTTCATCGATCATCAATACAACCTGCCCAATCTGCATCTGTGTAGGCAATAAGAGATAAATCCTTTCCTTTTGGATACCATAATCCAAAATCTTTTGTTCCTTTGAGATATCTGAAAAATTCTCTTCACTGGTAATACATGTGATTCCTTTTGTGCTTCTTAAAATCGTTCCACCTGTCCAACTGCCTACATTATATCTAGTCTGGATGCTGTCACATATGGTAGGTTTCCAATCATTGACATGTATTGCCTCTGATTTGTAGACTTTGAATCATCATATTTTCTTAACTTTCAACTGGTTTGCATGGGAGTGATAACTGGTTTGCAATATTCCATTCCGAACCTCTTTAGCATTTCTTTGATATACTTGGTTTGAGAAATAAAAATTCCTTGGTCGCTTTGACATATCTGAAGTCCTATAAAGAATGATAGTTCTCCAAGTAATGACATTTCAAATTCATTCTGCATATCCTTTGCAAATTTTAGGCTTAACCTGTCATCATCACTACCAAAAATAATATCAACATAAACTTCATTTAATAAAATATTACCTTGACTTACCTTGATGTATAGGTTGTTGTCTACACTTCCTTTTCTTAACCCTACCTATTGTAGATATTTATCCAGTCTAGAGTACCATGCTCCAGGACCCTATCTTAGACCATACAAGGCCTTATTTAATTTGCACACATTGTCTGCATTCTATGAAAACTGAAATCCTTCTGGTTGTTCAATGTATTCTTCTTCTTCAAGTTCCCCATTCAAAAAAGTTGATTTTATGTCCATCTGATACACTTTAATATTTTTTTAGCATGCACAAGATAAAAGAAATCAAATTTCTTCCATTCTGGAAATTGGGGAAAATGTCTCTTCAAATTCGATTCCTTCAACCTGTGCATATCATTTACATACCAATCTAGCTTTGTTCCTTGTAACCTGACCATCTTCGTTCATTTTATTCATGTATACCCACTTTGTCCCGAACACATTCTTATCCTTTGGTCTTGGAACCAATTTCCAAGTGTCATTTTTCTCTATTTGATCCAATTCTTCATCCATGGCCTTTTTCCAAAATTCATCCTTACTGGCCTCTTCAAAATAGGTTTGTTCAATTGTAGATGTGAGTGATAGGCGTGTTTGTTCTAATGAACAGATTCTTCTTCTAGTCTCAACTCCTACATCTTTGTTTCCGATAATCTGATCTGAAGGATGATTCTTTTGTACTCGTCTGCTAGGTGTCTTTGGAGGCTCTTGCTGAACTTTCTCTTCTGCTTATACCAGATTCTCTTCATCTTCCTCTTCTACTTCCTTTTCATCTTCTACTTCTTCTTTGAAAAGTTGTTCCATTGATTCTTTTTCTTCTTCCTTTGATTATGGTCTGCTTGTTTCATCAATTCTTATGTTGATTCTTTCTACAACTTTGTTCAATCATGGATTGTAACACTTGTATTCTTTCCTTGTACTTGAGTAACCAAAAAGTACTCCTTTTTCCACAAGAGAGTCAAACTTTCCCATCTTTTCATATTCTCTTTTGATGTAGCATTTGCTTCCAAAAAATCTGAAGTGCTTCACATTTGTTGGTCTTCCTCTCCATAGCTCGTAGGGATTTTTGTCAGTGTTGTTTATGATCATTACTTTTTTTTGAATGTGAATTGTTGTATGCACTGCCTTTGTCCAAAATATATCTGTCAATTTGGAATCCATTAGCATTGTTCGAGCCATTTCCTATACTGTCTTGTTCTTTCTTTAAACAACTCCATTATGTTGAGGTGTCTTAGCAATGGAGAATTTCCTTTTTATTCCATGACTTCTGCAGTAGTCCATAAATTCCTTTGAAGTGAACTCTCATCCATTATCAGATCTCAAGCATTTGATTTTTGAATCCATTTCATTTTCAACCATTTCCTTGTAGATATTGAAGTTTTCAAAAGATCCTGACTTATTCTTGAGAAAGTAAACTGCAGTCATTCTTGTATAATCATCAACTAATAACATAAAGTATTTCTCACCTTTTAAACCCTTTGTTGTAGTTGGTCCAAATAGATCAGTATGCACAATTTCCAATGGTCTTGTCATTGAATATTCCTTTGATTTGAACCTTGTCTTTGCTTGCTTTCCTTGTTGATAATGCTTGCATAAAGTGTTGGTTAGTTTCTTGATCTGGGGAATTTCTCTGACTGCTTCTCTTTTGCTGACTTTGACAAGGTTATCAAAATGTATGTGACCCATTGTTCTATGCCATAGACAACTTTCATCTTCCTTTCCTAGACAACACTTTTCGTTTCCAATTTCACTTAATACATATATGTTTCTTGAAGTTCTCACAACTGTAGCAATCAATTTTCCTGAACCTTCTTTTCTTATCTCACACTTTTGTGAATCAAAAGTAAATTTATGATCTTGTTCAGACATTTGACTCACACTTAGAAGATTATGTTTCATATATTCTACTAGTAGAACATCTTCTGCCTTGGTATTCTTGTTCCCAATTGTGACTGTGCCTTTTCCAATGATTTTAGTTGAATCATCATTTCTGAAGGAGACTGATCCATCTCTTTCCTTTTGTAATGTAAGAAACTTGTCTCTATCACCTGTCATGTTATTTGAACAACCACTGTCAACATACCAACCATGTTTCTTCTGCTTAGCTTGTAGAACAAGTGTGCATTCTTCATTGCTATATTGATCATGCTTTCTTATCCATGTCCTTTTCTGAGGTTCATGTTTGTGACTGTAGTTATTTTGTTGCGGTTCTCTAGGAGGAATTGTCATTCTGCATTCTTTGGCCATGTGTGCAAAATTGTTACATTTGTAACATTCCACTTCAGTGCTCAAAGATTCAAACCTGTTGTAACTTCTTCTCTATATTTCACTAGGCCTTCTTGGATAACCCCTTTGTGTATGACTTTCAAAGTTGTTTGTGTTCCTGTTGTTAGCTCTACAATTCACAACTTTATGTCAAAAATTATTACATGCATAACATAAACCAAAAAAGATAGTTTGATACTTGGGAGTTGAAGATCTTCTAAAAGGAGGTACTCTTATAAATTCTTCTTCTACCTAAGGCCTATATGTCGATTGTTGATTCTGAAATCTAAATCTTCTTGGTAGAGGAGTGTCGTTGTAATCTTCCTTGTAGATCTTCATATCCTCCTTGATTGTTTCTGCATAGCTTTTTGGATATGTTTCTTCCTTTGTTGTTTTGGAGCTTGATCCTTTTTCTTTCTGATTGTATCCATGTCCGGACTTGTCATGATGAGAGTTTTTACTGCTAATAATGTCATCCAAAAATTTTGAGTTGTTCTGCATATTTTTCTTTTGAAGATCATTTCTTAATGTGACAATCTCTACTTTCAAATTTCCAATGATCTTGTCTTTTTCTTCTAGTTGTTCTTTGAGTGCTTCTTCAATTATTTTATCTTCTTCTATTTGAACCTTCAAATTTGTGATCATTTGTTCTAGTTCTTGAGTGTCTTGTTTCTTGTCTAGTTCTGCTTGTAGCTTCTTTTTTTTCTTCTTTTCTCTTCTGATAACTTCTATGGCACACATTAATTCCTCTCGGTAGTCAACTTCTGCCTCTTCAATTTCTTCTTTGAATTCTTCATATTCTTCTTCGGAGTCTTACTGCCATGAATATAAATCTTTATGTCTCACTGTCACTGACTTCATCCTCATCTAATGATGAGATATCTTCTTTGGTGCATAAGCTTTTCTTGAAAACTTTCTTTGTGGTTCATTTTCCTTTATATGTTTGTTTTCCTTTTGAGTAACCTTCATCATTTCTCTTTTTCTTATAAGGAGATTTGTTACAAAAATGACCAATACCATCACAATTAAAACAAATTAAAGGATGCTTACCTATATACCTACCGTCGGTTCCCTTGTTCAATCTTTTGACAAAGTTGGCCACTTCTTCATCATCTTCTGAGACGTCACTGTTGTTGTTATGTTCTTATTTTTTCCTTCCATTTTGCTTTGAATTTTTGGATGCTTCTTTTATATCTGGGTTTTCCTGTTCATTTCTCATTCCATATGTTGTGAAGATTCCATGTAATTCATCCATGCTTATTGAGTTTAGATCTAATCTTTATTCTAGTGATGATATCTTTGGGTCAAATATCATAGGAAGAGATCTTAGTACTTTTTGAACAATTACAGATTCTTTGATTTCTTCTCCCAATCCTATGATTGCATTTATTGTTTCCTCAAATCGTAAAAAGTAAGCTCCAATATTCTCATCTTCCTTCATCTTAAGTTGTTCGAACTGACCTCTGTAAGTTTGAAGATTTGCTACTTTGACTTTTGAATCTCCTTCATAAATATTTTGAAGTTTGTCCCAAATCTCTTTACCGGATTTACAATGTGCAACTTTGGTGAATACCATTTCACTAAAACCATTCAGAAGTGCATTTTTGGCTTTGGAATTATTCTGACCGACTTTCATTGCTTTGTCATTTGTTGGCGGAACTGTCAGTGCTATGTATCCATCTACAATTGATTGTCAAATTTCAAATCCATGTGCCTATATATACGTTTTCATCCTTATTCTCCAAAATGCATACTTTTTTTTCCATTGAACTGTGGTATTCCACTTTTATACAAGTTGTTGCTCTCCATGATCTACCTTTCAGTGGTTAAACTGATTTCTCAAGGAACCTGCTCTAATACCAATTGTTGGATTACTGAGAGGGGGGGTGCATCAGTAATAGAGCAATCTAATCCTTTTTAACCATTTAATCGAAGTGTTATATCAATGCAGCATTATCATCCAATAAATGCAGAGTAAATAAGCAATGAACAAATTAACAATCATACACATACACAGTACACCAGTGTTTTACGTGGAAAACCATAGCGGGAGAAAACCACATAATGATTTTTCTTATATGTATTGATGATCTAGGTGGATATCAGTGGCCACCCACCTTTTCCAACTGGCTCAAAACAACTTTCTGGCAATTTTGGCAATTTACTATTTTTAGCAGGTTTTAACTTCCGGGGCCATTTTGAGGGCCCAAATGAAGGTTTTTCAAGATCTATGTTCTCAATGAAAATGAATCTCCTCGATGATACCTTTCCAACGAGCTATCACACGCCTAAAACAGAGATCGTATGCAAAAGTTACGACCCCGGGAAGTCGATGTACTCACTTACCCAAACGGGGCCCACATGATTTTTGGCGCTTCATCTCCTAGGGTTAGGCTTTTGGATGTCTAGGAATTTTGGCATTCCTGTTTATTGTAAAAATTCCTCCAGAGCCTCATTGTAATCATCTTCTTGCGAATGTGATTAGCCGTCACATCTCTTCTCAGAGATAAGTTGCCACCATTCTAGCGAGTCTTTCACTCTGTATTTTTACAGTCTCTGTACATTTCTTTCATTAATAGAAATCATGTATTACTGTATATCTGTGTTTATGGTTGCATCTCTGATACTTTTTTTTATATTATTGAACATCTGCGATATCTCTGTGCATTTCTTTATTATATCTCCGATCTCATTTCGTGCCGAAAATAATCTGGATCAGTGGTACCAGAGCAAGCTGCTCTTGATCGTTTTTCAGTACATGTCCCCGATGAGGTCCGAGTATAGCAAGTTGGGTCTCAAGCTTGTCTCTCTTGAATACAATTGCTCTCACACACCCAATAAACCCTCAATGGCAGAAGAAAAGAAAAATGACGGAGCAGACGATCATATCAATCTATTGCTTGAGCAAGCTCTCACGCGACAGAGGGACAAAATGATGGAGAATTTTTCCCACATATTTCAACGCCTGCTGATAGCATCAGGTGCATCTTCATCAAGCGGACACTTTGGAGGCACCTTACCTTTCAAGGTACAAGTTAACTTTGATATTTTTGTATTTGAAGGACAGATATATGTAGAAGCCCTAGAAAAATGGTTAACTCTGCTAGAAGGTTATTTCTATGTTCACGATTTTTTTGACAAAGAAAAGATCACCTTTGCACTCCTTAAAGCTCTCCCTCATGTCAAACATTGGTGGGAAACTTACTGGGAGAAAAGTTCCACAGAGGAGTCTGGAATATATGGAGTCGATCCCACTTGGTATTTTTTTGTGGATGCGGTAAAGGAACAGTATTACCCTGTTGGCAACTATGAGGAGCAGTACATGAGATGGACCACACTGTGGCAAGAGAGGGGCCAAGCAGTTCCGGAGTTCACCAGTACCTTTCATACCTTGCACACCAATATGGGTATCAAAGACTCTGAGTGACATTTGGTTCTGAAATACCGTGGGGCTCTACATAGATAAATCCAGACTAAAATGGATTTTATGGACATCTCATCACTCAGTGTTGCTTATCGATATGTTGTTAAAATTGAGCAGAAATTTAAGCACCAGAACAAACGGGAGTTCAGGTCTGCAAATCCGCAACAACCAAAGCATGACAAAGACGGCCCTAACAAGCTGTTTCCTGAAAACCAGTCCAAGACACAGGAAAAGAAGGGTCGCGGGAAGACAAAGAAGGACACCGGAAAATGGTGTGATTTCCACAAAAGCCCCTAGCACAACACCGATGAATTTCACTCAAAATATTCATTGGTGGTCGAGATCAAAGACAACGAGTTGAACACTGATTCAGAATCTGATTCTGAAAATATTGGTAAAGGACAAATCATTGACATAGGCCCCACTAATTATCGCGACCGCAGCAATTCAACCAGAAGAACCAACAGATCCTGAAGAGGGGGAGCGCCTTTTTGATTCATAGATGTGGGTGAAGGGGACCCCACTGCATTTTATTGTTGATAGCGGAAGCCAGAAAAACCTCATCTTAGCAGAGGTCGTCAAACAGTTCGGATTGTCGACAACACCACACCTGCAACCATACAACATTGGGTGGCTTTGGCAAGGACGAGATCTTCGTGTCAACCAACAGTGTCGATTGGCATATGGCATCCAACCCTTCAAGGATGAGGTATTATGTGATGTTGTCCCACTGGATGTCTATGATGTTCTCTTGGGCCAACCATATATGTGGATATGCCATGTTGTTTATGAGTCTCGACCCCGTAGTGTCATTGTTACTTTGGGGGGTCATCTCTACAGAATACCAGAGGTAGTTCCGACTATTGTTCCACATAAAAAGTGTTGCAAGGTAGTATCTCATACTGCAAAATTTAGCTTCTTCACAATCTGTTCAAAAGGAGAACAGAAGGACACTGCAACCACTACAGCCTCACCCCAAGCACCTTCTATCAAAAGAAAGCAAGTCGACAAGGTTGCAGAAAAGCACAAATATTCCTTCTACACATCATCCTCTCATGTATCCCAACTTGTTGAACAACCTCAACCTCAAAGGGTTCATGAAAGACTTCCACAAACTGAGCAGCACGATGTCTCCAGCAAGACAAGCAGCTCACCAAGATACAGATTCAACAAACGCTTTTCCTTCTCCCCTAGGAACTCAATGCAATGGAGGTCATTACTTCCTAAGGAGGGAGGATTGATCCAGGTGGATATCGGTGGCCACCCACCTTTTCCAACTGGCTCAAAACAACTTTCTAACAATTTTGGCAATTTACTATTTTTAGCAGGTTTTAACTTCCAGGGCCATTTTGAGGGCCCAAATGAAGGTTTTTTATATATAGGTTCTCAATGATATCCAAAGGCATTATTGAGCCCTCAAAATGAATCTCCTTGATGATACCTTTCCAACGAGCTATCACACGCCTAAAATGGAGATCGTATGCAAATGTTACAACCCCGGGAAGTCGATGTACTCACTTACCCAAACGGGGCCCACATGACTTTTGGTGCTTCATCTCCTAGGGTTAGGTTTTTGGATGTCTAGGACTTTTGGCATTCCTTTTTATTATAAAAAGGCCTCTAGAGCCTCATTGTAATAATCTTCTTGCGAATGAGAGTAGCCGTCACATCTCTTCTCAAAGATAAGCTGCCACCATTCTAGCGAGTCTTTCACTCTGTATTTTTACAGTCTCTATACATTTCTTTCATTAATAGAAATCTTGTATTATTGTATATTTGTGTTTATGGTTGCATCTCTGATACATTTCTGTTATATTATTGAACATTTGTGATATCTCTGTGCATTTCTTTATTATATCTCTGATCTCATTTCGTGCCGAAAATAATCCGGATCAGTGGTATCAGAGAAGGCTGCTCTTGATCGTTTTTCAGTACATGTCCCCGACGAGGTCTGAGTATATAAATTTGGGTCTTGAGCTTGTCTCTCTTGAATACAATCACTCTCGCACACCCAATAAACCCTCAATGGAAGAAGAAATGAAAAATGACGGAGAAGACGATCCTATCAATCTGTTGCTTTAGCAAGCTCTCATGCGACAAAGGGACGAAATGATAGAGAATTTTGCCCACATCTTTCAACACCTGCTGATAGCATCAGGTGCATCTTCATCAAGTGACAACTTTGGAGGAACCTCACCTTTCAAGGTACAAGTTAACTTTGATATTCTTGTATTTGAAGGACAGATAGATGCAGAAGCACTAGAAAAATGGTTAACTCTGCTAGAAGGTTATTTCTTTGTTCACGATTTTTCCGACAAAAAAAAGATCACCTTCACACTCCTTAGAGCTCTCCCTCATGTCAAACATTGGTGGGAAAATTACTGGGAGAAAAGTTCCACAGAGGAGTCTAGAATATATGGATCAAATCCGCAACAACCAAAGCATGACAAAGATGGCCCTAACAAACAGTTTCCTGAAAACCAATCCAAGACACGGGAAAAGAAGGGTCACGGGAAGATAAAGAAGGACACCGGAAAATGGTGTGATTTCCACAAAATCCCAAGGCACAAAACCGATGAATGTCGCTCAAAATAGTCATTGGTGGCCGAGATCAAAGAGAAGGAGCCGAACCCTGATTCAAAATATCATTCTAAAAATACTAGTAAAGGACAGATCATTGACATAGACCCCACTGCTATTGTTGCAACCGCAACAATTCAACCAGAAGAAACAACAGATCCTGAAGAAGGGGAGTGCCTTTTTCATTCACAAATGTGGGTGAAGGGGACCCCGCTGCATTTTATTGTTGATAGCGGAAGCCAGAAAAACCTCATCTCAGCAAAGGTCGTCAAACAGTTGGGATTGTCGACAACACCACACCCACAGCCATACAACATTAGGTGGCTTCGGCAAGGATGAGATCTCCATGTCAACAAACAGTGTCGATTTTCATACGGCATCCAACCTTTCAAGGATTGGGTATTATGTGATTTTTCCCCACTGGATGTCTGTGATGTTCTTATGGGCCAAGCATATATTTGGAGATGCCATGTTGTTTATGAGTCTCGACCCCATAGTGTCATTGTTACTTTGGGGGTCATCTCGATAGAACACCAGAGGTAGTTCCGACTACTGTTCCACCTAAAAAGTGTCGCAAGGTAGTATCTCATATTGCAAAATTTAGCTTCTTCACAATCTGTTCAAAAGGAGAACAGAAGGACACTGCAACCACTACAGCCTCGCCCCAAGCACCTTCTATCAAACAGAAGGAAGTCGACAAGGTTGTAGCAAAGTGAAAATATTCCTTCTACACATCGCCCTCTCATGTAGCCTAACTTGTTGAATAGCCTCAACCTCAAAAGGTTCATGACAGACTTCCACAAACAGAGCAGCGCAATGTCTCCAGCAAGACAAGCAGCTCACCAAGATGCAGATTCAACAAACGCTTTTCCTTCTCCCCTGGGAACTCAATGCAATGGAGACCATTGCTTCCTAAGGGAGTAGGATTGATCCAGGTGGATATCGGTGGCCACCCACCTTTTCCAACTGGCTCAAAACAACTTTTTGGCAATTTTGGCAATTTACTATTTTTAGTAGGTTTTAACTTCTAGGGTCATTTTGAGGGCCCAAATGAAGGTTTTTCAAGATCGATGTTCTCAAAGATATACATAGGCATGATTGAGCCAAAACAATGAATCTCCTTGATGATACCTTTCTAACGAGCTATCACACGCCTAAAACGAGGATCGTATGCAAAAGTTACGACCCCGAGAAGTTGATGTACTCACTTACCCAAATGGAGCCCACGTGACTTTTGGCGCTTCATCTCCTAGGGTTAGGTTTTTGGATGTCTATGAATTTTGGCATTCCTATTTATTGTAAAAAGGCCTCCAGAGCCTCATTGTAATCATCTTCTTGCGAATGCGAGTAGTCGTCACATCTCTTCTCAGAGATAAGCTGCCACCATTCTAGCGAGTCTTTCACTCTATACTTTTACAGTCTCTGTACATTTATTTCATTAATAGAAATCGTGTATTACTGTATATATGTGTTTATGGTTTCATATCTGATACATTTTTGTTATATTATTGAACATCTGCGATATCTCTGTGCATTTCTTTATTATATCTCCGATCTCATTTCGTGCCGAAAATAATCCGGATAAGTGGTATCAGAGCAGGTTGCTCTTGATCATTTTTCAGTACATGTCCCCAACGAGGTCTGAGTATAGAAAGTTGGGTCTCAATATTGTCTCTCTTTAATACAATCTCTCTTGCACACACAAGAAACCCTCAATGGAGGAAGAAAATAAGAATGACGGAGTAAACGATCCTATCAATCTGTTTCTTGAGCAAGCTCTCACGCGACAGAGGGACGAAATGATGGAGAATTTTTCCCACATCTTTCAATGCCTGTCATTAGCATCAGACACATCTTCATCAAGCGGCCACTTTGGAGGAAACTCACCTTTCAAGGTACAAGTTAACTTTGATATTCCTGTATTTGAAGGACAGATAGATGCAGAAGCCCTAAAAAAATGGTTAGCTCTGCTAGAAGGTTATTTCTCTGTTCACGATTTTTTCGACAAAGAAAGGATCACCTTCGCACTCCTTAAAGCACTCCCTCATGTCAAACATTGGTGGGAAACTTACTGGGAGAAAAGTTCCACCGAGGAGTCTGGAATATATGGGGTTGATCCAACTTGGGATTTTTTTGTGGATGCGGTAAAGGAATAGTATTACCCTGTTGGCAACTATGAGGAGCAGTACATGAGATGGACCACACTGTGGCAAGAGAGGGGCCAAGCAGTTCCATAGTTCACCAATACCTTCCATACCTTGTGCACTAAGCTGGGCATCAAAGACTAGGAGTGACATTTGGATCTGAAATACCATGGGGCTCTACACAAATACATCAAGACTGAAATGGATTTTCTAGACATCTCATCACTCGGTGCTGCTTATCAATATGATATTAAAATTGAGCAGAAATTTAAGCACCAGAACAAATGGGAGTTGGGGTCTGCAAATCCACAACAACCAAAGAATGACAAAGATGACCCTAACAAACAGTTTCCCGAAAACCAGTCCAAGACACAGGAAAAGAAGGGTCACGGGAAGACAAAGAAGGACACCGGAAAATGGTGTGATTTCCACAAAATCCCCTGGCACAACACCGATGAATGCCGCTCAAAATAGTCATTGGTTTCTGAGATCAAAGACAAGGAGCCGAACCCTGATTCAGAATCTCATTCTGAAAATACTGGTAAAGGACAGATCACTCACATAGACCCCACTGCTATTTTCACGACCGAAACAATTCATCCAGAAGAACCAACAGATCCTGAAGAGGGGGAGCACCTTTTTCATTCACATATGTGGGTGAAGGGGACCCCGCTGCATTTTATTGTTGATAGAGGAAGACAAAAAAACCTCATCTCAGCAGAGGTCGTCAAACAGTTGGGATTGTCGACAACACCACACCCGCAACCATACAACATCGGGTGGCTTTGGAAAGGACGAGATTTTTGTGTCAACCAACAGTGTCGATTGTCATATGGCATCCAACCCTTAAAGGATGAAGTATTATGTGATGTTGCCCCACTGGATCTCTGTGATGTTCTCTTGGGCCAACCATATATGTGGAGACGCCATGTTATTTATGAGTCTCGACCCCGTAGTGTCATTGTTACTTTGGGGAGTCATCTCTTAAGAATACCAGAGGTAGTTCAGACTACTATTCCACCTAAAAAGTGTCACAAGGTAGTATCTCATACTACAAAATTTAGCTTCTTCACAATATTTTCAAAAGGAGAATAGAAGGCAATTGCAACCACTACAGCCTCGCCCCAAGCACCTTCTATCAAACAGAAGAAAGTCGACAAGGTTGCAGAAAAGTGCAAAGATTCCTTCTACACATCGTCCTCTCATGTAGCCCGACTTGTAGAACAGCCTCAACCTCAAAAGGTTCGTGACAGACTTCCACAAACTAAGCAGCGCGATGTCTCCAGCAAGACAAGCAACTCACCAAGATGCAAATTCAACAAACGCTTTTCCTTCTCCCCTGGGAACTCAACGCAATGGATACCATTTCTTCCTAAGGAGGGAGGATTGATCCAGGTGGATATCAGTGGCCACCCACCTTTTCCAACTGGCTCAAAACAACTTTCTAGCAATTTTGGCAATTTACTATTTTTAGCAGATTTTAACTTTCAAGGCCATTTTGAGGGCCCAAATGAAGGTTTTTAGAGATATAGGTTTTCAATGATAACCTAAGGCATGCTTTATCCCCCATAATGAATCTCCTCGACGATACCTTTCCAACGAGCTATCACACGCCTAAAACGGAGATCGTATGCAAAAGTTACGACCCCGGGAAGTTGATGTACTCTCTTACCCAAACGGGGCCCACATGACTTTTGGTGCTTCATCTCCTAGGGTTAGGTTTTTGGATGTATAGGACTTTTGACATTCCTGTTTATTGTAAAAATTCCTCCAGATCCTCATTGTAATCATCTTCTTGCGAATGCGAGTAGCCATCACATCTCTTCTCAGAGATAAGCTGTCACCATTCTAGTGAGTCTTTCACTCTGTAATTTTACAGTCTCTGTACATTTCTTTCATTAATAGAAATCATGTATTACTATATATCTATGTTTATGGTTGCATCTCTGATACATTTCTGTTATATTATTGAACATCTGCGATATCTCTGTGCATTTCTTTATTATATCTTCGATCTCTTTTCTTGATGAAAATAATCTGGATCAGTGGTATCAGAGCAGGCTGCTCTTGATCGTTTTTCAGTACATGTCCCCGATGAGGTCCGAGTATAGCATGTTGGGTCTCGAGATTGTCTCTCTTGAATACAATCACTCTCACACACCGAAGAAACCCTCAATGGTGAAAGAAAAGAAAAATGACGGAGCAGACGATCCTATCAATCTATTGCTTGAGCAAGCTCTCACGCGACATAGCGACGAAATGATGGAGAATTTTGCCCACATCTTTCAATGTCTACCAATAGAATTAGGTGTATCTTCATCAAGCGACCACTTTGGAGGCAACTCACCTTTCAAGGTACAAGTTAACTTTGATATTCCTGTATTTGTAGGACAGATAGATGCAGAAGCCCTAGAAAAATGGTTAACTCTGCTAGAAGGTTATTTCTCTGTTCACGATTTTTCCGACAAAGAAAATATCACCTTCACACTCCTTAAATATCTCCCTCATGTCAAACATTGGTGGGAAACTTACTGGGAGAAAAGTTCCACAGAGGAGTCTGGAATATATGGGGCTGATCCCACTTGGGATTTTTTTGTGGATGCGGTAAAGGAACGGTATTACCCTGTTGGCAACTATGAGGACCAGTACATGAGATGGACCACACTGCAGCAAGAGAGGGGACAAGAAATTCTGAAGTTCACCAATACCTTCCACACCTTGTGCATCAAGATGGGCATCAAAGACTCCGAGCGACATTTGCTTCTGAAATACCGTGGGGCTCTACACAGATACATCCAGACTGAAATGGATTTTCTGGACATCTCAACACTCGGTGCTGCTGATCGATATGATGTTAAAATTGAGCATAAATTTAAGCACCAGAACAAACGGGAGTTGGGGTCTGCAAATCTGCAACAACCAAACCATGACAAAGACGGCCCTAACAAACAGTTTATCGAAAACTAGTTCAAGACACAGGAAAAGAAGGGTCATGGAAAGACAAATAAGGACGCCAGAAAATGGTGTGATTTCCATAAATAACCCTGGCACAACACCGATGAATGGCGCTCAAAATATTCATTGGTGGTTGAGATCAAAGACAAGGAGCCAAACCCTGATTCAGAATCTCTTTATGAAAATACTAGTAAAGGATAGATCATTTACATAGACCCCACTGTTATTGTCGCGACCGCAGCAATTCAACCAGAAGAACCAATAGATCCTGAAGAGGGGGAATACCTTTTTAATTCACAGATGTGGGTGAAGGGGACCTCGTTGCATTTTATTGTTGATAGTGGAAGCCAGAAAAACCTCATCTCAACAGAGGTCCTCAAATAGTTGGGATTGTCACCAACACCACACCCGCAGCCATACAACATCAAGTGGCTTCAACAAGGACGAGATCTCTGTGTCAACCAACAGTGTCAATTGTCATATGGCATCCAACCCTTCAAGGATGAGATATTATGTGATGTTTCCCCACTGGATGTCTATGATGTTCTCTTGGGCCAACCATATATGTGGAGACGCCATCTTGTTTATGAGTCTCAACCCCGTAGTGTCATTGTTACTTTGGGGGGTCATCTCTACATAATACCAGAGGTAGTTCTGACTACTGTTTCAACTAAAAAGTGTCGCAAGGTAGTATCTCATACTACAAAATTTAGCTTCTTCACAATCTGTTCAAAAGGAGAACAGAAGGACACTGCAACCACTACAGCCTCGCCCCAAGCACCTTCTATCAAACAGAAGAAAGTCAAAAAGGTTGCAGCAAAGCGCAAAGATTCCTTCTACAAATCATCCTCTCATGTAGCCTGACTTGTTGAACAACCTCAACCTTAAAAGGTTCATGACAGACTTCCACAAACTGAGCAGCGCAACGTCTCCAGCAAGACAAGCAGCTCACCAAGATGTAGATTCAACAAACGCTTTTCCTTCTCCCCTGGGAACTCAACGCAATGGAAACCATTTCTTCCTAAGGAGAGAGGTTTGATCTAGGTGGATATCGGTGGCCACCCACCTTTTCCAACTGGCTCAAAACAACCTTTTGGCAATTTTGGCAATTTACTATTTTTAGTAGGTTTTCACTTCCAGGGCCATTTTGAGGGCCCAAATGAAGGTTTTTCGAGATCGATATTCTTAACGATAGACAAAGGCATGATTTATCCCCCAAAATGAATCTCCTCGATGATACCTTTCCAACAAGCTATCACATGCCTAAAACAAAGATCGTATGCAAAAGTTACAACCCCGGGAAGTTGATGTACTCACTTACCCAAACGGGGCCCAAATGAATTTTGGCCATTCATCTCCTAGGGTTAGGTTTTTGGATGTCTAGGACTTTTGGAATTCTTGTTTATTGTAAAAAGGCCTCCAGATCCTCATTGTAATCATTTTCTTGCGAATACGAGTAGCCGTCACATCTCTTCTCAGAGATAAGCTACCACCATTCTAGCGAGTCTTTCACTCTGTATTTTTACAGTCTCTGTACATTTATTTCATTAATATAAATCATGTATTACTATATATCTATGCTTATAGTTGCACCTCTGATACATTTATGTTATATTATTGAACATCTGTGATATCTCTATGCATTTCTTTATTATATCTCCGATCTCATTTCGTAACGAAAATAATCCAGTTAGTGGTATCAGAGCAGGCTGCTCTTTATCGTTTTTCAGTACATGTCCCCGACGAGGTCCAAGTATAGAAAGTTGGGCCTCGAAATTGTCTCTCTTGAAGACAATCGCTCTCGCACACCCTAGAAACCCTCAATGGCGGAAGAAAAGAAAAATGACGGAGTAGACGATCCTATCAATCTGTTTCTTGAGCAAGCTCTCACGCGACAAAGGGACGAAATGATGGAGAATTTTTCCCACAACTTTCAATGCCTACCGATAGCATCAAGCGCATCTTCATCAAGTGGCCACTTTGGAGGCACCTCACCTTTCAAGGTACAAGTTAACTTTGATATTCCTATATTTGAAGGACAGATAGATGCAGAAGCCCGAGAAAAATGGTTAACTCTGCTAGAAATTTATTTCTTTGTTCACGATTTTTCCGACAAAGAAAAGATCACCTTCACACTCCTTAAAATCTCCCTCATGTCAAACATTGGTGGGAAACTTGCTGGGAGAAAAGTTCCACAGAGGAGTCTGGAATATATGGGGCCGATCCCACTTGTGATTTTTTTGTGGATGCAGTAAAGGAACAGTAGTACCATGTTGGCAACTATGAGGAACAGTACATGAGATGGACCACACTGCGGCCAGAGAGGGGCCAAGCAGTTCCGGAGTTCACCAATACCTTCCATACCTTGCGCACCAAGCTAGGTATCAAAGACTCCAAGCGACATTTGGTTCTGAAATACCGTGGGGCTCTACACAGATACATCCAGACTGAAATGGATTTTCTGGACATATCATCACTCGGTGTTGCTTATCGATATGTTGTTAAAATTGAGCAGAAATTTAAGCACCAGAACAAATGGGAGTTCGGGTCTGCAAATCTGCAACAACCAAATTATGACAAAGATGGCCCTAACAAACAGTTTCCCAAAAACCAGTCCAAGACACAGGAAAATAAGGGTCACGGGAAGACAAAGAAGGACACCGGAAAATGGTGTGATTTCCACAAAATCCCCTAGCACAACACCGATGAATATCACTCAAAATAGTAATTGGTGGCCGAGATCAAAGACAAGGAGCCAAACCCTGATTCAGAATCTGATTCTAAAAATACTGGTATAGGACAAATCATTGACATAGACCCCACTGCTATTGTCGCGACCGCAACAGTTCAACCAGAAGAACCAACAGATCCTGAAGAGGGGAAGCGCCTTTTTCATTCACAGATGTGGGTGAAGGGAACCCCGTTGCATTTTATTGTTGATAGCGGAAGCCAGAAAAACCTCATCTCAGTCGAGGTCATCAAACAGTTGGGATTGTCGACAACACCACACCTGCATCCATACAATATTGGGTGGCTTCGGCAAGGACGAGATCTCTGTGTCATCCAACAATGTCGATTGTCATACGGCCACCAAACCTTCAAGGATGAGATATTATGTGATGTTTCCCCACTGGATGTCTGTGATGTTCTCTTGGGTGTTATCGGACAAATCGGTAGGTGTAGACACTAACTAATCTCCCTAGATCCACCTGGATCTATAACAAAACACACCAGAACATGGCACTTTCCTTAAGTTTTAGATATTGAATTTATTAACTAAAGAGGGATGAGTGACATACTGTTTAAATGTCGCTTCCTCTTGCCATCACCATCCTAGCTCCATTCCACCGCTCATATAATGATGAACCTGCAAAAGAACACAACCAGCCAAAGTTATAGCAATAGCATAAACTCAATATAAACCTATGTATGTGATCAAGGAATCATACAATAAAACACAACAAGCTTTATAGGAAAGAATCATATTACTGTATCATATTAAATGTGAAAGAGAGATTACAACCATGGCCTTGATGTCGTAAGGTACCTTCCAACTATCCTTCATTCCCCACACACTTTCACTCCAAGAATTCTGAGAGCATAGATCTGATAATATTCACAATCTATATTGACAAAGGCAAATCTCAAAGCCACTCCAACCAAGCTAATAATTCCAAGCCAACCAAAGATAACAAGCTCAAGAACCCCTTCTCCATGAGACCTCCTCTCCTTTTATAAGTTGAAGAGGATAAGGTGAGGAGGTTAGGATGATCCCACTAAATCATGAAATCGAGTAAGATCCAAACCATTCAGATGCCACCTCACCAAGGAAGTTTCTCCTTCTAGAAGATTCGAGAAAACGCTCGTTTTTCCCACGTGTAAGCATTCTTGCACCCTGCTTATAGTGCAACCTGTGAACTATTCGCACCCTAGCTATGATGCAGCCTGTGAGAATCAGGCATTCTCGCACCCTAATATATAGGCAACCTGTGAACTTCCTTTTTTATAAGGTTTTTACATAGGAAAATGCAACTTCTTTTCTCAGGAAAAGTTATTTTGCCTTCTCTCTTCAGGAACTCAGGTCACTGACCCCTCTGAAGGAAACAGATAGGTTTACATCATTAACGGTCATAGGGATGATGAAAATAATGTGTAACAGAGAGCCCCCCAAAGTATGAAGTTAGAACAGAGTGATAGCTGAA
>ML804234.1:199970-211327 GCA_009831015.1 Picea engelmannii | reverse complement strand
CTCTCCTTACAATGAAAAGATGAAAATGTGGGTGAAAGAACTCCTAGCTTATCCACTCAAGAGAGAGGTGGATAGCTCTTGTGAAATGATGCCTATGTGTTCTTGTCAAAGAATGAGTCCTTAACAATCTTGGCAGCATAACACTGCATGTAATTCCTTGAGAAAATGAGGTTTCCTCGTGGCTTTTTATAGCATAGCATTGGGTGATTATGTAACCTCTTTGAAGTGTGAAAAGGGGCTCTTTAGGGCTCAATTAGGTCTTTGACCAGCCTACCATGCAGATTCAGCTTGGATTTGATGTCAAATCGACTTGGGAGCTGATCCATTAGTGGTTGGGAGGCCGAACAATTTCAATAAATGTGTCGTTTAGCAGGTGCACGGGTTTTTCGCCTAACAGTCGCGCATCGTGCGTTTATGCGCGCATTGTACGTTGTTGTTCCGCGCATATGCGCGCGCACCTAGATTCTGTAAAGCGCCCTTCAATTTTTGGTTACTTTGTATAGTTTTTTACCCTTTTGCAATGATGTGGAATTAATCCTGTGCCATGAATGACTTCATTCCTGTTTTGATGATGCAGTGTTCTTGTCGCCATGTGCGGATGAAATTTCAGTGATAACAGATGCCCCCTGATGGATGAGGTTAGGAGCATACATATAGCCGAAATCCATCAATGTTTCTTTTACTGAGAATGGTGTTGTAAGGGAGAACAAGAGTGGGACCGTGTAGAGCAATCCTTTGGAGAAGAAAGGAACCTGTAGAAACCGATCTTCCAGAAGGTGCGTAACAATATACAACTTTGTACAAACGAGGCGGGCATGCCCCATGCTCGTGTTATGTAACTCTGAAAAAAGATGATGGAAATGTTGGTGTAGACAACTGCAGCGCCCTCGGGGGCGGTAATGATAAAAGCAGAAGAGAAGTCTGCAAAGGAACTTACTCTGAATGATAGGCAATAGTCGCAGTCACAAGTAGCGACGATGATGCAGGCAGTGATGGCCCTGCCAAGTTCAGAGGTCTTCGGCAAATAATAATAACTGCAATAGTCGCAAAGTAAGACCCACCGCAACATGAGAAAGTGTTGGCGTCGAATGTTATGGGGGTCAACGACATCAGGGAGAAATGGTGTTTCCCCCTGTGCCGTCTGAGATCTCTCATGGAATGGAAAATGAGAATCAAGATATTGTCGCCCTTCTGGAAAATTGTGTTGATGTCGACAAAAAAAGGGGGACGCGACTCCCAGGAGCAAAGGGCTCCGTGTAATCTGGTGAAGAAGTGGCAGAGGTACATGGACGAAGTCAAGAAGTGGGAAGACTCAAGACTGCCCTTGGCTGGAGGATGTATGAGACAAACAATGGCCACAACCGTGTGACAGGGTCGAGTGTCAGGGGGATGCCAAGACCGAGGATAAGTTGTGCCAGAGGCGGGACAAGGTGAACAAAGTCAGAGGGTAGAGGTAAGTGACCTGTGGAGTACTCTGAAGATATGGACGATGCCGGTGAGGGTAGATGATAAGTAATGCTCCAACCAAGGGTGACATGGGTTGTGTGTGGCCAAAAAGAGAAAGCAAGTCGCCAACGGTGATGACAAAACAAAATGTAATGTCGGGTTATAAAGGCGTTTGTACAATAAATAATGAATAATTTGGGAAAAATATGCAAATACAGAAACGGGTGCCCTAGTGTGAAATGAGTGCCCCAGGGAGGGCAGAAAGTTCTTGGAAAACTGATGAAGGGTGGGGGCCCCTTTGGTGAGTTTCTGTAGGAGGTAGGTGAAACGAAGATAGGTTCGCAGATGGGCAAACTGATGGTGGATGAAATGGTGGGTTTGTGATCCTGGGGAGGTGCAGATAAAAAGAACATAACCATAAAGCGATATTTTGGGAGTCCATGTGGGAAAGCTTAGAAAAATGAGGAGAAGGAGTATGTGGTTGATCTGCAACATGATGAAAGACTATTGGGACTCCCATCCCTAAATGGAAATGAAGAACAACATGAGTGTCAAAAAGTGCCAAAAGGTGTTATGAATGGGACAACTCATGTGGGTGAGAATGCTACCGGGTTACAGTACTGAAGATGCAAAGGGAGGTGTGAGTACTGCAGAGCCGGGAATGGGTATCCTAAAGGCTAATATCAGAGGGTGTGACTGGGAATGTAAATGCAATACAGCGGGAGAGACTACATGCCAGTGCTGAATATATACCTGAAGGAATGGTGTTGAGAGATGATGATCATGGACGTGCACATAGAATAACCAAATACCCAAAGTGAACAATATCTGAAGAGAATCTAAGATATGAGCATGTGGTAAATAAATGTGACAATGCGCATGCATACCTGACCATGATATGAAAAAAAGGCGCCCCGGGGGCTCAGGATGAAAAGAGGCCCAGGGACAGTTGTGATGTAGGTGGCGGGATGCTGATCCCGTGGCTGAAGACGGTTCAAAAAATGGACGTCGTGGGCTCCTGGAATGGTGAGTGGAAGTTTGGAAAAAAGGCCTATATATAGCTGTAGGGCCCACATTTCCACCTCATTTGTACCTGTTTCTACAATGAGTTTCTGAGCAGATTCAGAGGAGATTGGGTGATTCAGGGAGCACAAGGTATCCGATCGACGGTGTGCGAGTTGCAGGTTAGTGGTCTGATCGTCCTACATAGAAATAGGTTTCTAATTTTTGGGCAAGGTAGGTACGGGGGGGCGTACAGGGGTTTAGAGGGGTTTTTTGGTAAGGTATGGGCCAACATGCGCGGGCGATTCAATGGAAGGTGCGCATACGTGCGTGCCTATCCATTGAATACACGCACATTAGCGCGCGTGAGGGGGAAATTAAGGTGCGCCCTAGGGGCACGCCTGTGGGGTGTACAGGCACGCATCAATGCGCGCCTGTGGGGTGAACAGGCACGCTCCAGAGCGCGCCTATGGGTTGGACAGGTGCGCCCTAGCACGCGTCTGTAGGGTGAACAGGTGCGCTCTCGAGCGTGCCTGTAGGAAAAACAGGCGCGCATACGTGTGCGCCTGTATAGTGAACAGGTGCGCATGTGTGTGCGCCTATCGGTGGTGAAACCACGCCTAAGAGGCAAGGTTGAGGGGTAAAAAACAAGGGAGTCTTTTTTATGCATTGGATGGTTGCATAAGCTGATATAGAACTCGGTTTTGTGTGCAAGTGACTGGCAGTGACCATGGATGTGCGGTGGCATGAGCGAGACTGGTCACAGTTGCGCGATGCTGTGGCCAATGCAGGGCCTGCAGTTCGAGCAGCTTTAGCAGCCAGTGGGTTGCTAAAGTTCTTTGAGTGCCCGTTGATACGGGCACAGGAGTACCTACTCCAGTTTCTGCTCCAGATGTGGAGCCCAGATCTGCACTGCTTTCTCGTGCGAGGAGAGCAGATCCCCTTCACTGCGGTGGAGGATATATATTTCTTGACTGGGCTCCCCTTCCGAGGGACACCGTTGCCGGAAGAGCCGGTGCTGCAGAGGGGTACGCCGCTTTCAGAGGTCGTCGAGCGATATTTCTCAGGCGAGCACTACACGTCTGGGACTGTAGTGAGTATTAGCAGTATAGACGCCCTGTTGCATCATTGCATAGCGGTGATGATTGTTTGGGTGTTCGGGTCACGGGCGACCCATCGGATCAGTGGTGGCGAGCTGCTATTGATGGAGAGGGTGGTGGTGGGTCGTGAGCGGATCGCCTGGGTTTTGACCCTGCATGCACGGATGATCGTGCAGTTGGATCGATGTCGATCCACAGGTACCGGGGAGTTCGCGTTCAGCTCGATCCTCGTAGCCTATTTCTTGGAGAGGGTGTCGATGTTGCGCCCGAGGGTGCTATTAGAGGCACCGGGGGTACGAGAGCCGCGTTTGAGGTGGTGTTCCATGATTTTGGTTCGCCACGGTGGTGGCGAAGGCGGGAATTATTTTACGGCGCAGGCGGCGCAGATATGGCGGTAGATGCCGCAAGTCATACTTCAGTTCCCTTATGCTGGGGTGGACTTCCGGGGGGACCCAGACATGGTATTGCCTCCTGGGGAGGTATTCAACCATCGAGGTATGTTGTGTATTTGTATGTTTGGATTTATGTTAGCTTTTGATATATCAGTTCATATGCATGATGTATAGACACTGATACGATATGTTGTTTGTTGCTTTGTGCATGTGCAGATTTGGCACCTCGTGGGCGCGAGGTGGAGTTGTATAGAGCTTCAGCTCAGCGAGAGCAGGAGAGGTCACCGCGCGGAGGGAGGCGTCAGTGGCATGAGGCTGTTGGGCGACCAGCAGAGCCCGGGAGACCGGCGCAGAGGCGTCGTTTTGATGACCCTGGTGCGGGGCCATCGCACGCTCCTCCAGTGGTGGTCGGAGGTGATTTTGATGATATACGCCGTCGTTTGGAGATGGTGTTACAGGACGTGCCTGAGGGCATGTGGATCCGCATCCAAGACGAGGGGTTCCTGGAGCAGTGTATAGGGTTACCGCCACCATGGCGGTCGATCGTGCGACGAGCAGCTATGCTCGCCGCTATGACTAGTGGACGCCTGCCGCCGGGGCAGGAGGGTCCTGCAAGTGTTCCACCACCACCGCCTGGGGCAGGTGGTGGTGGGACACCACCTCCTCCTGAGGGAGGAGCAGGTGGGGGTGTGATAGAGGCACCCTGATGTATGATATGTATTTTGTATATAGTTTTGATAGGCTGGTGAGCCGATTTTTGTACCGGGATGTGGCACAGGCCTGCGGGCCGATGTATTTTTATATGTAAACATTCGGGTGGCCAGATAGGCCCATATATATATATGCGTATACATATTTTGAGATCCAAATGTTGTTTTACATGTGCTTTGTGTTGATGATGATGATGCCTATTGTATCTATATGCTGTGACAGGATGTATGAGATGTTTATGTATGTGTAGTTTGATGTGATATATGCCAATCTAACACCATGTTAGCTATTTCATCCGTTGTTTGATTCAAATGTCTTGGAATATGTGTAAATGTAATGGAATCAAAATATCGAGATAATAATCTAACCTGTAGGTATTTGTGAAAGAGGCATGGATCGCGTACACGGTAAACATTGTTGAGCTGGAAAACGACTAGCTAAGAGTCGAGGAAGACGCTAAGGTGACGAATATGATGATGCTGGGCATCGGTTAGGAGGCCAATGATAGCAGTGTATTCGGCTTGGTTGTTGGTTGCTAGTCCCAAACAGATGTCGTTTGAATGTAGCATTTCATGTGAGGGGGTATATAAAGCCCAAGCTGCCGAAGCGAGATTTTGTGTCCAACGGCTGGCGCCGTCGGCGTAACCAATGTGGTAGGCTGGTGGAGGAAGCATCTGTCAATAGCACAAAGGATAGTTTAGATGAAAGGGTAGGAAAAAAAAAAAAAAAGATTAAAAACACTAAACAAGAAAAAGTAACCTAAAGTAGATTGACTACTTCTAAGCATAAAATTTCTTGAGGTACAACCCATTGACGGGTTCTTTGAGTGAGAGGCTTTCGGGGGAGGCCAGGATGTATGCGCCTTTGGTGAGGCAATGTTGGATGATGTAAGGGCCATGCCACAGTGATTCGAATTTGCCATGGCCAAAGGTATCATGAGCAATATCATATGCCAGGAAGAGGTCGCCTTCGCGAAACGATCGAAGGTTGACATGGTGATCAAAGGTAGCCTTGGATCGTTTCTTAGCGGCCTCGTTGTTCTGTAATGAAGATCGACGATCTTCATCCAGCGACTCCAAGTTCAGCAAGCGCTGCTCCATTGGAGCAGTGTCAGGTAAAATCTCAATTGCGGTGCGAAGAGTGGGGATTTCGCATTCGATGGGAAGAGTTGCCTCGACCCCATGGACTAAATGAAAGGGCGTGAAACCCGTAGCGGTCTTGAATGTCGTTCGGTAAGCCCATAGCGCGAAAAATAACATATGATGCCAATTGGTTTTATGTTTATTCACCATGCGTTGTAACATGGTCTTAAGGACTTTGTTCACTGCCTCGACCTGTCCATTTGACTGAGGATAGTATGGTGAGGCAAACTCGTGACAGAAGCCTAACCGAGAGGAGAGTTCGACGAAGATCTCATTCTCGAAGTGTTTCCCGTGGTCGAAAACGAGTTGGAGTGGTACTCCGAACCTGGATATGACATGATTGAAGAAAAAACGCACTGCAGTGTCAGTGGTGTTGTTGAAGGTGGGCATAGCTTCAGCCCATTTGGTGAAGTAATCGACAACGACAACAATGTATTTGTGACCATTTATGGAGGGGGGATTACAAGTCATAAATTCAATGCCCCATTTACAAAAGGGGCCCACAGTGATGACAGGGTGAAGAAGGGCGGGGGGAGCGCGGGTCTTGTTGGCATAGAGCTGACATTGCTCACAACGTTTCACGGCGTGAATGCAATCGTGGAACAAGGTAGGCCAAAAATAACCGGCTCGGATGATCTTTTGAGCCGTGGAGATACCCGCAAGATGGCCCCCACATGCACCGCTATGGCAGTCGTTTAAGACTTTGTCGGCCTCGTCAATAGTCAGGCACCGACGAAGAATGGTGTCAACGCCCCATCGATATAGGATGTCTCCAATGAGGAGATAGCGGGGGGCTTGATGGTGAATACGTCGATGATCATCTCATGAAAGGTGCTGACCAAACTTTTGAGTTCGTAGGTAGACAAGGAGGTCGCCATACCAAGGATCATCTGAGGTGATGTAAAAGAGATGTTCGTCAGGGAAGTCGGTATTGACGAGGGGACTAGTGGTGTCATAGGGAAGGGTCGTGACCAGTTCGGCGAGAACAAGGGCCTTCTTACTCTTAGGTGTTGAGAACTCAAGATCGTATTCATGTAGGATAACGATCCATTGAGAAAATTTGCCGTTAACTTGGCGATGGCTGAGCAAGTATTGCATAGGGTTGGAATCGGCGATGACCTTGGTGGTGCAAAGCAGAATGTAGTGGCGCAGTTTCTGAACTGCAAGGACAACTGCAAGAGCAAGTTTCTCTTCGTGTTTATACTTCAAGGGTGGCCCTGAGAGGTTTTTACTGACGTAGTAAATGACGTGTTCACGATTTTCATCTCCGAGCTGGACGAGGACGCCGGCTACTGATACAGCTGATGCTGATACGTAGAGAATGTAGTCGCGATTATGGTCAGGTGCACTGATTAAAGGTGCATTTGAAAGTGCTACTTTAAGATCGTCAAACGACTGTTGGGCATGGTCATCCCAATGAAAAGGGATGTCGTGACATAGTAAGCGAAGGAAGCCGTGTGCGCGGATGGTGTAATCAGGAACAAAGCATCGCAGAAAGTTAGCTTTTCCCTGTAGGCTCTGCAGTTGTCGTAAATTCCGAGGGGGTGGAATTTCGGTGATGGATTTGACTTTAAGGGGGTCCACGATAATACCGCTTTGGGAAACGATAAAACTGAGGAGGCGCCCTGCGGTGACACAGAACACACACTTGAGAGGGTTCAAGCGGATGTTGTAGTGACGACACTGTTGAAAGATGATTCGTAAATCATCGAGATGTTGGGTGCGTTTCTTGGATCGAGTTGTGAGGTCGTCCAAGTAGGCGAGGATGATTGCAGCCAGATCGTGAAAAATGTATGTCATGGCCCGCTGAAAAGTTGCACCGACGTTTTTAAGGCCGAAGGGCATGACACGGTATGAAAACGTACCCCATGGGGTAATGAATGCGGTTTTATATTGATCTGCTGGGTGAATCTGAATTTGGTTATAGCTAGAGAATCCATCCATAAAGGAGAGAGCCTCATGGCCGACGCAGTCGTCGATAATTTGATCGATGAAAGGCGTTGGAAAATTGTCTTTTGGACATGCATTATTGAGATCGCGAAAGTCTGTGCAGACGCGGATTGTGCCCTGTTTTTTGTCGACGGGTACAGGGTTGGAAACCCATGAAGTGTAAGCGATGGGGTAAATAAATCTGGCCGTACGTAATTTGTCAATTTCGGCTTTGATAGCCATGGCTTTGGCTGGGTGTAGCGGTCGCTGTTTCTGGCGAACTGGTGTGATGTCAGGCCAGGTGTCGATGTGATGCTCGACAATAGATGGGTCTAAGCCAGGCATCTCTGTGTATGACCAGGCAAAGATATACCGATATTCTTGGAAGAGGGCTTTATATGCCGCGATTTCCTGAGGAGTGCAAGCTGCTCCAATAATGATTTCTTCGTCAATGCCATTTTTAATGGAAATGTCGATTTTGATGGTGGGGGAAATGTTGGCCAGATTACCTTCTTCAAAAGCATCGGGTGTAGGAATGGGATTGTTGAACCAATCGATAGGCCCGGGTGGGATAAAATCTTTGGTTTCGACCGCATAAATGGGATTGTGGCTGGGAGGCATGAGGGCTTCCTGCGGAAGGAAGAGTGCACGATGATGTAGTGTGTCCCAGGGAGAGTCTGGGCGTTGTAGCTCTTCTAATATGTCTTTGTCGCATTGGAAATGACGGGAATATAATGGATCATGAGGAGTGATCTGAGTGACAGTGTGGTTGCCCCCTGCTAAAGAAACAGAGGGGGTAACGCTAGGGGAGGGTGAGGGTTCACTCGACATAAACCATATATTGAGGTACTGAGGGGTACCCGTGGTAGTGGGATGGAGAGTCTCTGTTTGGGAATGGGCAGGAGAGTTGGGTGGGTTACGGGGTAAATCCTCATATACATTTTTTAATAACCAAGGAGGTGTAGGGAGTGCCTCGGGTTTAAAAGAAATGACGTGCAGATCTGCCAGTGGCGAAGTAAGGTCAATAACTGCCTCTACGGGTTGGTGAAGCAGGGCCAATTGATGTTTCCGGTAAGCAAGAATAATAGGGCACTGGAATGTAAAATGTGCTAATGAATCGCAAAGAGAGAAAGGGCATCTCATGCGTTCATTGAATGAAGTAGTCACACAACGAATGTCAGTGATATTTGTTGTGGAGGACGTGGCAGGGCATGGGTTTTTCTGAAAGTCCTAGCATATGATAGCTAATGTCTTCCAAAAACGTGGCAGTGCTAGACAATGATGGGTGTAGTGGCCATACTCGGAACAGATAGCACACGCGAATTTGGTCCTCAACCCTTTACTACTGGAAGGTTGGGTGTCGGTAGTAATGGGTGGTGTGGGGGTTGGATTGGGGGGAATCAAATTCTGTAATTCTGGTAGTGATGGGAATTTGTTGGTTTGGTGACCCTCTTTGTCGCACAATGCGCAAGGTGGTGGGATGTGCGGAGGAAGTGGAGCTGTGGGCTCCTTCTTCTTTCTCCTGCCCCCAGCGGTAGCAGGGGGGTAGGGAGTATGGGGGCAGTGGGAGTGAGGATAGGAATCGTCATGGGGAGGCCTTCCTGTGGGGGAAGGGATGACCGAGGGACCATCTCAGGTGGATGTAAATACCACACTGGGATTGCTAACACCATATTAGGTAGTGTGAGCGTTGTGGTTACCTGGAAATATTCTATACCAGGTGGACGGTAAAAGAAGGGAATTTGGGTGAGGGGTTGTGGGAGCGTCTCCAAGAGGGTACTATGCCCCTGAGGGGATGTGGATTCGTGGACTGTTGAGGTCGACGAATGCGCAGGAGGCTCCGAATGGAGTGGTTCTGCGACTACTGAGATGTCAGGAATGAAGGAAGCCTCCTGAGGAGGAAGTGTATCCTCCGTGTGAGTTCCGTTGGATGAGACGACGCATACTTGATTAGGGGGAAGGAGTGGTGGTGCTCCATGGTATGTCCCTAATAAGGATGGGTCTTTGAAAATCCCAGGACCCATCTCGACGAGTGGATATGCGTCTTGGTTGGTGTGAATGAGAGGAAGAATGTTATTGAGATTGGCAGATGGGTTTGGCTCATAATGTGAGACTTGGTCGATGATCACAATCTTTCCGTTGTGGGGGAACATGATGGTCCGAAAGACGGATGATGCCACTGCCTTCATAGCATACATGTAGCTACACCCAAACAAGATATTGTAATCAAGTGTGACGTCGATAACTTCGATATCAATGAGAATGGTTTCTCCTCCAAGTTCAACGGGGACATTTTGTAGGAGCCCTTCCGGAGATGATGGTGTTCCGTCATAAGCTCGTAATGTGATGGCGGAGGGTATGAGTTCTGGGGAACCAAGTTTCTGCCATACTATTTTGGACATGATGCATGTAGATGCTCCTTCATCGATGATACACCGATGGACAGTGATGTTCCGTGTTTTGACTGGTACTTGAATAGCGACCGCGGCTGGGAGGCGAGGTTCGCAGCTATCAAGGTCAAAAGTGATGAGTCTAGTATCGGCAGGGTCGACTGCCCCCAAGGTGGAAAGTAGTGATTTCCACTACGTTGGACAGGTCTGGAGGACTTCCAATACTGACATGGTAGCCGGGGATTGCGCTAAGTCATCTACCAAGCTGTAGTTATGTGCTTCCCTAGCCTGTGGATTGTGAACATTCCTGCGCAAGGGGATGTGAGGGATGCGTAATGGTGGTTCGACAGAAGGGTGAGGGATCATCAACGGGGGTCCTGTTGGTGTAGGGTTTGTCTCTGAAGAGATGGGGGTAGACTCAGTTGTTGTAGGATACTGACGATTGCGTGTTTGCAGAAGAACTTCTTCCTCACTGGTGAGGAGAATGGTCCGTTTTGCTGGATTGTTGGGATTATGATATTGGCCCGCCTGAGGTGGGGGATGCTGCGTGTCCTGCTGGATGTTTATGACACCTTGATGTGGGATAGGATTTTGTAGCATGGAGGGAGGGGGTTGTTGCGCATATTTTTGTTGTGCATGCTGAGGGGCCGGTTGTGCTGGGGAAGGGGGAATGCTCCCAGATTCTTTCAATCTTTTGAAATCAGCGATTTGGGGGAAATGGTGAGTGTAGTGACCGTACATGCCACAAAGAGCACAAGGGTGGATGGTTTTAACATTATTCCTCCCTTGGCGTTTGTTGCTATTTCCCTCTTGGGGGTTTTGGTTCCCTTGATTCGGGTTGCCCCCAGTGGGTGGATGTTGTGGGGGTTGATTTCTGCCTTGTCCAGGGTTGTTGTTATTCCTGTTCCTTCCTTTCTTCTTGGCATTGTTCGAAGGGTTGGCTGTGTTCAATTGGTCAAAGTTTTGGTACTGTTGAGCAGCTGAGGGTTGAACAAAATTTACCCCCGCATGTGGGTGTGGGGGAGCTATGGGTTGTGGAGGACCAGGAAATGAAAAATAAGGATTTTGTGGTGGCGCCGATCTGTAAGGTACATAGGAAGGATGTGTGCTTTCACTAGTACTATAAGCGGATGTTGAGGGAGTACCACTATGTGGAGGAATAGGTGGATGTATGGGGGGTGTCGGTGGTGGTCCACTGATGGGTGGAGGTATAGCAATAGGATACGGCTGTTGATAAGGGGGTGA
>ML804234.1:157110-178188 GCA_009831015.1 Picea engelmannii | reverse complement strand
AAAGGTAAATAATAAAGTGAAGTGATGAGTGTATCATAATTCAAATTGAATACAAAATAAATTATTTCGATAATAAATTTAATGGAGAAATTAGAAGTGGACCCAACCCTAAAATAAGGAAAGTGGGTCAAGCGACCTAGAAGATGTTTTTAAGGAAGCTACTTAGAGAGTATAAATAAGAGGCAAGGCTATCTCATTTGAATCACACCTGAGCATATTGAATATATATATGTGTCTAAGGTAACCAAGGATATCTAAACTATAATTCTGAGTGAAGGTGAAGAAAAGAAGGACGAAATGCAAGGAAGGATAAATTCTTTTGATGGTGCTTTCTAAGGTAAGTTATTTACAGGCCATCTCACCATTTTCGCTATAACTTTTTTTTCTATAATGATTCAGATCATGAAATTTCTATGAAAGTGAGAAAACCTATCCAAGTATCTGTGGTAAAAAATTCAGCTTGTGGGTCATTGTATTTTGGAAGTTACACTCCGTGGAAAATAGGGTTTGTGGCCAGTCCTGAAACTATTCAAAATCAGGTGTTTCGAGTAAAAACGTCATAACTTCTTCATAACAGATCCAAATTCAGTGAGAACAAATGTTTTGGTTAGGTTATATTCTGTAGTATTATTTGTAATATTTTCATATCAATTCATCAAATATTTTGTGCGGGGCACGCTCTACAAGGTCGCTCTCTAGAATTAGCCATAATTCAGCAAGGTATGTCATTTTTTCTATAACTCCTTTTCTAAGAGGTTCCAAGTAGTGAAACTTTGATGAATTGCATAAAACACACTGAATAACATTGTGTATCAGTTTCAAATCTTTATACATTACAGGTACAAAGTTATGATTACTTCAAGTTAGGGTTGTTGAATAATCCAAAACTAGGCATGTGAGACTAAAGAAAAGTTTGATGAAAATGCTAGTCTCTTGTTTTTAAAGTTAAGGAAGGTTTGAAAGAATGTGATCATATACACCAGGTCTATTATAGAGCTACAAATTAGATTTGGATGATGAAATTGATGAGGTATTTTGGTTGTGGTACATGTTGAGTACATGGTTGAGACAAGTAGTTGATGAGTTGGCGCACATACATGAGGTGTATAGTTGATGATGTTGGTACATATTGATGAGTCATAGTTAATGAGTAGTTGACACATGATTAGTACATACTTGGTACATGGTTGGATGCACTTGTTTATGGTACAGGTTGATTATAGGTTGGTGCATGGTTGATGCACTTGTTTATGGTACAGGTTGATCACAGGTTGAGGTACAGGTTGATGCATGGTTGATGCTTGGTTCAGATTTATTGGTATAGGTTTACAATAGTATATCTCACAGTGATAGTGTGACAGTGGTTCCATCATTCGACTTCTACTTCAGGGTGGAAGGATGGGGCAAGGGGAGTTGGAGCTTCCCTCAGGTTGTAGCCTGAGAAACTAGGGGGTTGGAGCCTCCTTCCAGTTGCAGCTGGAAAAAAAAGGAAGTTGGTGCTTCCAATGAATGTAATTCTTCAAGACATATAAGAAAAATCATTCCGTGGTTTTCTCCCAATTTGGGTTTCCACGTAAAACATTGGTGTATTGTGTATGTGTGTGATTGTGTATTTCTTACTGCTCATTATTGGATAATAATTGTACATTGATATAACATTTGAAATAAAAGGATTATAATTACGCTATTATTGATTCACCCCCCCTCTCAGTAATCCAATAGAAAGAACCTCGGAACTTTTAGGAAATCCCACTATGGTTCCTTCACTGGGAGGAATAGGATTATTCAGAGGAAAATTGATAACCCTATGTGGGAAGCTCACTCAGATACCTATGAATGTCAGTGGAACTTCGACAGAAGAAGATATTGAGATCATTAAATTTATTGAGGACAACGCTCCATTTACCATGTTACTAGTAAGACCTTGGATTGAAAGAGATCAAGCCAGAAGGAAGGAAGAAGGAGAAGTCTTAGAGCAGCAGAAGAAAGAGTTAAAATATTTTACAACTAAAAGGACCGCACACTTAATTGAAGAACAGGAGAACAAATCACAGCTATTTAACAACAACGATGTAGGTATCAAAGTTTCAATAACACTAGAGGACCCACAGAAGACTGAAATACCTATCCCAGATAAAAAAGAAGTATTACCCTTGAATCCTAGGAAAGAATCTCAACAACGTGAATTCATTATGTCAAAAGAAGCTAAGAATTAGAATGGGAAAAGGAATACCGAGATGAAGCTCTCTGGAAAGAAGGCTAGAAAACTAAGTAAGAAGAGAGATAAGATCGAAAAGTTGCAGAAAGATCCAGAAGGAACCTCACAGAAGGAAAATTTGCAAAATTGGAGCTTCGTCGGGATATCATCACAGCGACACATGGCACTTCGCCATGACGAAGAAATATAGCCGTTGGGGACATTATAACTGTTAGACCAACTCTCTGAATGGGTAGAAAGGCATTTATGACCAGCCAACTCACCATCAGACCATTGGGACCGCTCCATAATGGATAGAATAGAGTTCATGAAGGCTTCATACCCGTTGCAAGTGACCCATTGTTGAGTTACCTATTTATCCTGTCGCACCATGCATTGAGAACACTTTTTCTAATTGTGAATTTGAGCCCACGAAATTCTTGATTTTATACATTGATCATTACACTATGTTTCCTTCTATCCTATTGCAGTGTCTAAGTTACTCCTCGAACCCGAAGATTTCCAACCCCGAGCGTGTATGTCGAATGAGTTCAGTGCAGCAGAGAGAGTTTTCAAAGAAGTTCTGATCAACCTCATGACTGAATGAGTCATGTCAATGTCTACAGGGGTATAAGCATCATTAATGAGAGGACCACAATCCTCTCCGTCGACTGCTCGCGGAGCCGGACCATCCTGACCATCAGATGAAAAGTGAACCAAGCATAGGGATGATCTAGTGAATGCTAAATTGATCCTGACTATATTACCCACGTACATACCACCTTTGAGTAGCGCAGCAAATCGAGATAGCATGCCCAGATATTTCGAGTACACCTTGGTCACTGCGAACCTCCTGAAGGGGATCCGCACAATTTGAGCAGACCAAGACAAGATTGTAGCATTGAAGTTCAGTGACATCAACCTCAATAACCGAAATGTCTATAACACGCTTGCCCCACATAAGTACCTGACCAGAACGAAGGGGAAGAATTCAAAGATAATCCCCCAGACATGGACCCATGACCTTGCATAGTCCACCCTGTTGAACATTATGAAGATCCCACACTTCGGAAGACACCAGGAGGTGAATGCATGTTTCAAGTTGTTGCATTCTTGTTACCATGGTGACTATTTGTGGCTAGACCATCGTATCACAGTTGATCTAACGCTGATCAATCAGATCACAGGTTTGAGTATGCAGGGACCCGATCCATAGGATTTTTATCCAGGAAACGCCATGGATCGCGCTATAGAACAGAGGATCAAGGACACCTATGGCGATGTCGAGAATGGGATGCGAGGCTACAAGGTAGCTTCTATACAGAGTGGTGCAATGCACCTTGCCTGTTAGTTGATTGTAGGGAAGTTAGTAAGAAAGAACCGACCTACCCAAGTCATCGGCTTTGTATTCGACCTCGCAGGGAAGTGCACGGAAGGCTTACAGATGAACTGGGAAAAGTACCCAGTGAATCAGTTGGAAATAGACTACAGAGAAGCACAAGATCAAGGTTATGAATTCCATTTTAGTTGGCTTTTAATCCTTATCCCATTCATCACCTGGGAGATGTTGGAAGGTGCGACCTTCCCCGACATCAAGCCATTTGAGTCACTGGACATGAAGATCAGTACACTTTGGTATTCCAATGATATGAACAAACAGTGGCAGTCAAATGTTTTTTTTCATACCTACTATGATCAGTTGAAGAGAGCCATCCAGTCTGAGCCTCATATGACTCCAAACACTCTACACCGGCTCAGGCCTTTGATGAAGTTCAACGCAGATCGACATTTCATTTATATTACACCATGCGCCGATGAACATAAGAAACAACTTCAATCCTACTACAAGTTGAAAAAGGAGGACCTGGAGGAGATTACTAAGGAATGGTATGATGACCTCCTTATCCCTGCAAACCCCACAGATATATCTGACATCGACAGCCCAGAAACTGCGTAGGATACACCCGGACCTAGCAGGATAAAGAAGACTGAAGAGTTCCAAGGATTAGATAGTGCATCCTTGAAGACTTCTTCCATATCCCCAGAGCAAGGAGGTGATGGAAAAGAGTTATATGACAAAGAAGTCGAACAAAATCTAGGAGATGAGGTTGATCCCATAAAGAAGAGGAAGGGTTCACCTCTAAAACCTTCTTCCCGGAAGAAATCAAAATCCTCCATGACCAAGATGCAGACTGTCCTCAACTCTGACGACTTCGATTTCCTCATTGTAGCCCTGAACGATGCTTTGCTAGAAATAGCAGAAAAACAAGAGGCCAAGTAGGAAGCAATGTATTATAGGATTGAAATCAAATTCTGAGGGGTACATAGGCACTACAGTCCAGTTGCATAATCTCCACTATGTCTATGCCATTGGGAACACCAGAGTTGGGAGACGAGCCAACCCAACTCCACCAATTGGTTGATACAGTCGAAGCTCACCTTAGACGAGCACGAGAGGAAACAGAACAAGCCACCCAAACTTTGATGCAAGTACAAGGAGTACTTGTAGAACAACGTCGAGCTACAGAACAGGAAAATATTTCCCTCCAAGTGAATTTCGACGAAGAAAAAGCACAGATACAGAAAGGAAAAAAATAGTTGCTCGTCGAGAAACTCGAAGTAAAGGAAGCAGTCAACAGAGCACTTCTCTCTGTGACAGTTGTAGAAATAAAGGTAGAAGATTGAGTTACCCAACAAGTAGAGCAGCGTGAAGAAGTGATCCAACAACTACAACAATGCATCGCGGACTTAGAACTATGCATAGTTCCCAAGACCCCACAGGATGTGAAGGACCAAAGAGAAGCAACTTCCAGGAGTGCAGTTGAGAGACTAAAGGCCATTTCTATGGAATACAAGCAGTTGAGTGATCACAGTGCCCTGACATACGAGAAACTTGTTGAGAGTCCATAATTAAGAGCACTAGAGTCGCAGCTCAAAGAGTTGAAATATCAAGCTGAAATGATACAGCCACAGTTGAAGCTCCTATCAGCTGTGTAAAGAATGAAGATATTTCAAGAGAAACGCACCGCCCAACAACATATTCATGCTATTCAGAGAAAATTTATGGAAGTAACTCAGAGACTCCAAGTCGTGCAAGATAAGGCCTGCCAATTGTTCACAGAAGTTGAAGGTCAAGGAGCAGAACTAGAGAAGGTTGTTAATGTAGTTGAACAGTGCCTGGAAGGACCTGTGAATGATTCATTGATCCAAGAGTTTGTTGAACAAGAGGTCATCGCAGAACAACAAGTCAAAGCAACTCGAGCCAATCTCGAGGTGTTCAAAGAAAAAATTCATACATCAGAGTGACTCAGGATGAGTCACATGTAATTGTTGGGGGCCTATTGGCCCTCGACCAAGTCTTGAGAGATCCTTGGCCAAGTTTAACCAGTTTGGACTTCGACATACTGTCGAAGGCGGAGCGCAAGACAAATCAGAGCTCACGGGATCTCAACCCCTTTTTGGGTCCTTTTTGGTATTTGGGAATATGTAACGGGTATGGGATGTTGGCCCATGGGTTTAAACATGTGTAGGACTATTTTGTAAAGTATAAATAGATGTCTAGGAAATGTAAGAAGAGAGCAGTTACGAATGGCTAAGTGCTAGATCTATGTGATTGAAGGATTGTAAGTTCTTTGTGCATATTGTGTGAGACTTGCAGAGCTAATTGCAAGTCATTGTAAGAGGTTGTGGAAGGCCACATGCTTAGATATACTTGGGGAAGGAGGATCTAGCGAGTTGTGCATATCTCCTGTCCTATGCAGAGTAGGTTTTTGAGGCTTTGTGCATGTAACCTATCGAAGAAGCTAAAAAAGAAGAAGAGTTGGTGGACGTAGCCCCAGTGTGGGGGTGAACCACGTATATGTTGTGTTTCTATGCTTTGTGCGTTTTTGTTGGTGTACTTATGTGTTATCTGCTAAGTGCTTGACATGGATAGATAGATAGATATGTTTATACTTTGTGATTTTGATGAATTTGGATGCTATATCTGACCTCTGTGAACTTGCTTAGTTCTTGAATCTGCCAGATCAGATCTAATTCCTTATGTTAAGTGCTTAGGTAAATTAGATCTGGGTGAATGTCGCGATGCTCTGTTTTATCTGTGGAGTAGCTATCGGTTAGATATTGATGAGGGTTTACTGTTGAATGCTCTATTACATACTAGAATCATAGATATGTGTCCCAGCTAAGGTTGCAGACATCTAAGTCATGAAACCACCCCTTCCTCTACCTCGGGTGAGACTTCATTTTCTTCACAGGTGTTGTCGAAAAGGTCAGTATTTAGGGTTTTTTTGGTGTGTTGTTTTAGCATTGAACCCTGGGTCTGCCCCTATGCCAACACCGGCTACAATGGGAAGGTGTCTACAACCACCTGTCCTTGCCCCGTCCAACTTCCCTGAAGTAGAAATAGAATGGTGTAACTACTGTCACACTATCACTATGATATATACCATTGTAAACCTGTAAAAATAAACATGAACCATCCATCAACCATGCATCAACCTGTACCTCAACTATAATCAACATATACCATAAACAAGTGCATCAACCATGCAACAACCTGTACCAAACAACCTGTAATCAATCTGTACCATAAACAAGTGCATCCAATAATGTACCAAGTATGTACCAATCATGTGTAAACTACTCATCAACTATGACTCATCAATATGTACCAACATCATCAACTATACACCTCATGTATGTTCCAACCCATCAATTACTTGTCTCAACCATGTGCCCAACATGTACCTTAACCAAAATCCCTCATCAATTTAATCATCCAAATATGATTTGTAACTCTATAATATACCTAGTGTATATGATCACATACCTGCAAACCTTCCTTAACTTTCATAGCAAGAGACTATCATTTTCATCAAACTTTTCTTTATTCTCACATGACTAGTTTGGGATTAGTCAACAAACCTAACTTGAAATAATCATAACTATGTACCTATAATGAATAAATAAATGAAAATAGTACACAATGTTCTTTAGTTTGTTTTATGTAATTACTCCAGGTTTCACTACTTGGAACCTCTCAGAAAAGGAGTTATAGAAAAAATGGCATACCTTGTTGAATTTTGTCTTATTCTAGAGAGCGACCTTGTAGAGAATTCCCCACATGGAATTTTTGTTGAATGTATCTAAAAATGTTACACATAATACTAAAGACTGTACTCTAACCAACACATTTGGTCTTACTAAATTTGGATCTGTTATGAAGAAGTTATGACGTTTTTACCCGAAACACCTGTTTTAGACTAGTTTCAGGACTAGCCACAAACCCTAGTTTCCACAGAGTGTAACTCCAAAAATAAAACGACCCACAATATGAATTGTTTACCACAGATACTTGGATATGTTTCTTCAATGGCCTATCAATTTCACGGTCTTAATCATTCTAGAAAAAAAGTTATTGCAAAAATGGTGAGATGACCTGTAAATAACATACCTTAGAAAGCATCATCAAAAACATTTATCCTCCCTTGAATTCCAACCTTATTTTCTTCACCTTCCCTCTGAAATTCGTCTTATATATCCTTTGGTTACCTCATACACCTATAGATATTCAATATGCTCAAGTGTGATTTCAAATGAGAGATCCTTGCGTCTTATTTATACTCTCCAAATATCTTCCTTAGAAGCATCTTCTAGATCACTTAACCCATTTCTAGGTCACTTAACCCATTTATAGGCCACTTAACCTATTTTCCTCATTTTTAGGGTTAACCACTTTCCATAATTAGAAATTTCTCCATTACTTTATCATTTAAATATTCCTCCTTGACTTTGTCACCTCACTTTATCATTTAAATAATATTCTTTCATTTTCTCACTTCACTTTATTATTTAAATAATCCTTCTTGACTTTTTCACTTTACTTTATCATTGAAATAACAATTTCTTCTTTGCAAGCTCTTTGACTTCTTTGACCTTTTGGGGCTTCAAGCCAACATATGAGGGTCCTCCAACTTTGTAAGGCCATAACTCTCAAACCGTGAGGAGTTAGGTGACATTCCACATACCACTAGAAATGGCATGACATTTACTATCCATATAGAATACTATTACCTTCAAATATATTAAAACTCATATCATTATACATGAAACAACCTTGGGTCCATTACCCAAACCTTTGTGCTACTAGAATTCGCTACCAGACTTTCTTCAAGGGTTGAAATCAATGACAACCAACCTTAATAAACATATTTCTCTCGTTCCTATTTAGTTTCTTGTTGTATCATTGCTTGACAGCCTCTGTTCACTTTGGGTCTGATTTTTTCAGCCTTTTCCCCTACCTGGATTTGTTTTCAAAACATATACGTGGTTTTTGTCTTGACAATCGTGTATATATGGGGGTTGTCCCTCTACAAGCTGTGTACATATGCTTTGTTTCCTTGAACAATCGTGTACATCAAACTCTTATGCCTGTTTGTTGGGTTTGGTGGTTTCTGGGTGGGATTTGATGTTTTCCGAGTCTTCTTGAGTCTCTGTAATGACTGTTAAGTGCATGTGGGATGACAGGAAACTTGTCTGGAGTTGAATTTTTGGGCAGAGTCTTTCTCATCACATTTTCATTTTGATTGTCCTTCTACATTAGGTTGGGTGTTTTTCTCCTTGGTATTCTGCTTGAGTTATCTCTTTCTATACACGGTAGAGTTTTATATATCAAGTTGTTGTTCAGTCCATGCATTTTCATTTTTCTTATATTGAAAATACAAAAATATTAGGCATTTTCCATTGCCTGAATTTTTTTTATCTTTTGAGTCTTTGTCATTAGCTTAGTGCATGTAAAGAAAGATTGCATTTTTACTTCATAATTGCAGAGTTGAATTTAAAATTTGTATTTGTTATTGGAAGCATATCATTCATTGAAAATTGAAGTTAGGACTTTTCATTATATTCATATTTACTTTTCTTTTTGATTCATAACATCATGAGTTTCACTACCATACCTTTTTGAGTAATCAGGACCACTAAAATTAACGCTATAATTTAAAATTGATTAGTCACAAAAAAAAATTCTAGGGTGCAAAAACTAGCTTAGGATTTAGTGCCTTGGAATAGGGTTTTGTGAGTAAACTTCTCCAAGGCAATTAAATCAACATATGTATCTAAAAAAGGGAGTGGATAAATCCATTGTATAATTGGTAATATTAGGAGGCTCCACTCACACCAGAGTTAATCACGAGGTTGTGCAAGGTTGGTTGAAGGGATATCCCCTCGATACCTTCTTAGCATCAGAGATATTTATGGGGATCTATTGATATCTGGGGATCTTGCTAGTGCCTTTACCTCTATGAGAGGCATTACTTTCAAGGTTTTGGGCTTTGATAACCTTCCCATACAGTGGACCTAACTTATGATGGCTCGCATGTGCATTGGTTATATATTGGTTGCTTAGTTGCTTGACTTAGGTTCCACATAGGTTACTTTCAGGGGTTATTCTACAAGTACCTTGGGTTAGATAAGGTCGATCAACACAAAACCTTTATGGAGGATTACCTCTTTGGGGGGATCTGACCGACTAGTTTTTAAGCCCATAAGGGCCCTTATAACTGATTTTGTTACCTCCTATATTTAGCAAGGAGTCTCAGGCCCCTCTTGGGCAAGACATACCTTCTTTAGGGAGGGAGGCCATTTTCATCCACGTTACCCCATTTGTGTGCATTTTGGTCATTTGATTTTTGGTGTGCTCTTTGATTACTAGTCGGCCTTAGGATTTATTTTTTGTCCTTAGATTCATAAGTCATCGTGGAGTTGGACCAATGTCCCCGTCGGTCCCATCACTTGTTACAGTTACCACCAGATTTTGAGTCTCTTCCTTCTAAAAGGCGTAGAGTTATTAGACGTGGTACACACACCTCCACTGTTCAAACTTGTGATTCTACAAGTATGAGTATTGAACCTAGTCTTAAAAACATTGGGAGCCCTTCGACTCCCACACCTACTATAGTTAATGGCACCCCTTCGACCCCTACAACCACAATGGTTGTAGTGTCGGAGGCACCTATCATTACTATGGATCGACCTATAGTGAATTCTCAATATCTTGCCTCGAACCCATTTGGGTCTCTTCGTCACTCACTGGGATATAATGTTTAGTCCATCCCTATGGCCTCTAGTCATTTTTCCTACGATATGATGAACTTTACTTCGCAGTTTTCAAACTCCATCCCAGTTGCTGGACCTAATTCTAGCATTGGGCTTGAGGGCACTACACCTCCTTATACTCCATTTTCGTTTGGTGGTTCTTAAATCCCTTAAATGACTCCTAATATGGGAGGTATTCCTAATTTTAACCCCAGGTCTAATCCTCTTTCTTATAGGTGTAACAACCAACCTGGCGGACAAGATTCTGCTCAAGTTCCATCCTATACCCCTACCTCCTCAGTGTCGATTCCGACCAAAATGTTTGGCATGATGAATCCATCTCTATCCTCTAGATTCATACCTAGAGGAGGTCAATTTCACGCTTTAGGAAACCCCCAACCCGGATCTAATCCAGTTGGGGAAAATTTTTATAACCCCCTTCAGAACATTCCTACTGGAATGATGCTCAACCAAACTTTTATGAATCAGCCCGGAAGAGGGTCTTACAATCCCAGACAGGGCCATGGTGCTTACTAGAACCCTGGATGGGCTGTAGTTCCTCAAACACAATCTTTCCAGGGAGCTTGAGGCCAGATGCAACAACCCCATCTCCCTTTTCTGGCCACGCTTAATATTCCAGACTTGTCTAAGTTGATGAATGACCCTGTGAGTCATGATCCTACATGGCCCCCCGTCCCCACAAAGCTTCCTTCAGACATTCTAAAATTCGAAGGTAAGAATGGAGAGGATCTTGGTGATCACGTTACTACCTTTCACCTATGGTTCTCCTCGAATTCTCTTAATGACAATACCATTCGGTTAAGATTATTTCAACGCAGCCTCATTGGGGTATCTGCGAAATGGTATATTGAGCTACCTAGGGGGGCGTATGGGACCTTTATTCATATGGTGTTGGTCTTCCTTAACCACTTCCAATTTTCGGTTTGTTTTGATGCTAGCCTAGAAATTTTGTTGACTTTATGCCAGGACACAACCACTGGTATCTTGGATCATATCCAAGAGTGGCGTATACGGAATAGGTTGATTAAGAGCTCCATACCCCCAACCTTTCTTTTAGAATGGTTTCTTAAGTCTTTTCATCCTCCTATGTCGAAGGATGTTTCTACATCTGGGGTTGCCACTGAGTAACAAGCTATCTACAAATCCCAATAGTTAGATCTTATATATTCTCAATCTAGGATGTTATACCACATTCTTCTGGATGCACCACAATTAACTTATGACTCTAGACAAAATCATGAACCTCATGCCAATGGCATTGTAGGATTCACCAATGTAAAATCTGTGGATTCGGTGACAAGCCATTTTAAATATTTGTCTCTAAACCAGTCTGCAGGAGGGCCATCTTTGTTTGTGTCTTCCAATCCCACTTAGTCGATGGATGTACATTCTATGCAATCATCGGTCGGCCCAAATGGTAACCAACAAACAGGCGAGAATAATAAGAAAGGAAGTAATGTTAATCGTAAGGGTGGGAAAATAATAATAAACCCAAGGACAATGGTAATAATGAGAATGTGAATAATAATGTTGGAGAGGGAAAGAGAGAAAGACATAAGGTGAAATTTCCCTGTAATCTTTGTACAGACGATCACCTTACTCATTTATGCACCAAACTTGTAGAAGCTACAAGGATATTATCTCTACCACATGTCGTGTTGACGAATCCTTTCCCACATAACCAACACATGGCCTCGAGCTCCTCAAATGTCAGAAATGCGGCTGGTGGGAATCAAAACCTGCCACTGCAAGATGATGACTGTTTGTGTATCAATATGGTTGATGTGAAATTTCATGTAGCCACTCGATCTCAATATTATAGTTCTTCACAGGCTATACCTGGTCTAAAATCTCCTCCTCCTCCTCCAGAGACGAATTTACAGATTGAAAAAATAGAGACACCGCCTCATATTTTAAAAGGAGTACCCAAGCTCTCTACCCACAATCCAAATGCTAGAGCTGCCTAGAACTAATCTATTGTTGAGGACCTGGGTCAAACCCCTTATGCAATTTCGACTTTGGAGGTACTCCAGACGTGTCCTTCATAGAGGAATGTCTTACTATATGCATTAGGAGCTCTAGAACCCAGTGGCTCAAAATTTATTAAGTTTGATGTCACATATGTGAAGCCTCGCTTTCCTTACCATGTGGCATTCCAAATCCATGTGGGGCACTCAAATTATACCATCAAGTGTGTGATTGTTGATGTAGGCATTGCTACATGTGTGGTGTCCCTAATCCTTTGGAAATATCTCAGTTCTCCAACTCGTTATAAATCATCGAACATGTTGACTGCTTTTGACGGTCATTCCTTCCATCCTCACGGTATTCTTCCTACCTTTCCGGTCTAGTTAGGTGGGAAGATGGTAGAGGTGGAGGTTGAGGTAGTTGATGCAACTCTTGATTATAACTTGTTACTAGGACACAATTGGACCTATTCTATGGTCTTCGTCATATCATCTATATTTCGTACTCTTTGTTTTCCTAATGATGGGAAGATCGTGATGATCGACCAGTTATCCTTTGTGTACGCTAGTCCTAATGCATCTGTTGGACCTTCGATCCCTGTGATCGACAATTATCAGCTAGAAAATGAGAATATCAGTGTCGGAATATATTATTCCCTTATGGGTACTTTCCATTTCATGGCACCGATTCACCACATTTATGCCATGTCCAATAGGCCCATTTTGATAGAGAGGTCCATTCCTTTCCGCACTTCCTATTTTAGTGATCCATGGACCCTACATTCCCCAACTCTATCTTGTGAAGTTTAGTTGCATGTAGGAATGGCCATGCCACTATCGACAATGGAGATTGTGTATCAAGTTGTTCTTGACTCTTTCTTCGATCCTGATCTTGTTACCTCGTTGACGGATGAGGAGGATCCTGTTCTTAATCCTGTGTAGGCCACTTCATTTTTTTGTTCACATGAATGCCTCGATGGGACTTTTCCCTCAGACGAAGCTATCATCGAAGCCATCAATGGTTCTGAAAAACCTTGGGATGATATGCATCACCGCTCTTATTTTCTCCCAAAGCTTGAAAGGATCGAACAAGATGACTTTAGATCTACTTTGAGTGTGATAGTCAGTCATGTCATAGTTCCACTTGATACGCACAACATTTATGCTGAAGGAAATATGGCGATTATGTATCCTACCATCATGATCGATATCTCTTGTACCCCTGGAAAGATTGAAAATGTACATATCAGTGCAGATTGTTCTCCAGAAGAAATCTTGATCTACACCGAATGCTTCAAGGAATTTTGAGATGTATTTTGTTGGTCATATGAAGTGATGCCAGGAATCGACCCTCATATTGTCTAGCATGAGATTAGAACTTATCTGGATGCTAAACCTGTTCGACAACATCTTAGAGTTGTCAATCCCCGGAAGGCCCCTGCTATTAAGGCAGAGGTGGAGAATCTACTTAATGTTGGCTTCAACTACCCAGTTCCCTTGGATGAATGGGTATCCAATCCCGTTCCTGTGAATAAGAAGCAAGGAACTATCCGTGTATGTATGGACTTTCGTGACCTAAACAAGGCCTTTCCTAAAGACAACTTCCTAACACCTTTCATCGATCAGATTCTCGACAAGTGTGCGGGGAGCGAAGTGTTTTCTTTTATGGACGTATTTTAAGGGTATAACCAAATTCAAATTAAACCCGAGGATCAACACAAGACAACTTTCATTGTCCTTGAGGTACTTTTGCATATTGGAAAATTCCTTTTAGCCTTAAAAATGCCAGAGCAACCTTCCAACGTGCCATGACCTTCACATTCCATGAACTTAAGCATATAGTTGAAGCTTACCTTGATGATCTTCTTGCTCACTCTTGTAAGAGGATCACTCTACACACCTTTGGCTTGTTTTTTAAATATGTTGTTACTATAGAATCTAGTTGAACCCTCATAAGTTCATCTTTTGCGTTAGGTCTGGTTTTCTTTTGGGATTTCTATTTTCTGATACTAGGATCATTGTAGATCCATTAAAGTTTTAGGCAATACTTCGATTTCCTCCCCTGTGCACTATTAGACAACTTCAAGGTTTACAGGGGAAAGCTAACTTTCTACGTCGGGATATCACTAAGGGTTTCATGCATCTTTTGAAGAAGGACACCCCTTTTATCTAGGATGAGTAATCCTAAGAGTCCTCCGATGCTTTGAAGAAAGCCTTGGTATCAGTGTCTCTGCTGAAGTCTCCTGACTACAGTAGGTATTAATTACTTTATATCATCGCGTCTAAGGAGACGATTGGAATGGTTTTGGTTCAGGAGGATGATGAGCTCTGTGAGTACATCATCTACTATCTTAGTTGAAACTTAGTCGGTCTTGAGCTTAATTATTTTTATGTTGAAAATCTAGTTTTGGTTGTCGTTCATGCAGTCCAATGTTTACGTCATTATAAATTTATTTGCAAGACTATTGTGGTTACCGATGTCAATCCATTTCAATACGTCCCTACCAGGCATATCATAGGGGGAAAATATAATAAATGGATTTTCATTTTACAAGAATTTGATATCGATTTCTCTTCTAAGAAATCCAAAAAATCACTAGTCTTTGCAAAGTTAATATCTGAATTTACATGATTAGACAAGGATGTTATCCGTGTTGATTCATTTGCATACAAACACATTTTTTTTTGTCACATCTTCTGACCCCTGGTATGGATACCTTGTTCTCTATCTTCAAAATTTGAAGTTCCCTCAGCATCTCTCGTGAGATGACCGATGGTCTGTATGGTACCAAGCTAAGAATTATACTATCGTCGGTGACACTTTCCATCGCCGAGGAATAAACAATATCTTGCATAGTTTTTTAACTCACAGAGAAGCTGAGTCAATCCTAAATGATTTCCATAGTGGGGCTTATGGTTGTCATCTATCCGAGCTTGCGACATCCCAAAACACTTTGCGAGCCAGTTATTTTTGGCATTGTATATTTAAATATTGTATTGAAGCGGTTAATAAGTGTCACCCCTGCCAGGTGTTCACTCGAAAAATGCGGTCACATATAACCCATCTTCACCCAGTCATTATCGTCGGTCCCTTCACCAAGTGGGGGGTGGACTTCGTGGATTGCATCCCAACTTCGGCTAGGGGGAATCAACACATTATCATGGTCGTCGACTATTTTACTAAGTGCATCGAGGCCATGCCTATATTTAAATACAACGGGAATATTGTTGCCTTCTATGTATTCAATCAAATTATCACTCGGTTCACTATCCCGAGTGAGATTCTCACTGATCATGGCAATCACTTTCGGAACAAAATGATGGAAGAACTAGCATCTAAGTTGGGGTTTAGACATGGTCATTCTTCTCCTTATTACCCCCAGGAAAATGGACAAGTAGAGGCCATCAACAAGTCTCTCAAGACCATTTTGCAGAAAAATGTCAGCAAGACTAAGTCTAACTAGCACATTATGTTATATCCACCACTCTAGGCATACCAAACCTCGGTCAAGACTGCCATCGGTTTTTCTCCTTTCCAGTTAGTACACAGTGTGGATTCAATTTTACCTATTTAATGTGAAATCCATTCTCTTAAGTTGGCAGTCGCACTCCTACTTGACACTTTTGATCTCAAGTGACACCTTTTACACCTAGAGAGTCTTGACGAGTAGCGTCGAGACACCTCTACGACTATCAAGGTGATCAAAAGACATGTCAAGGTCCAGTACAATAATTCTTTCTATCCTTGATTGTACGTTGAGGGTGACTTCATGGTCCTCTTATATGATCAAGCTAAAGAACCATTGGGGGAAGGAAAGTTTAAACCCATGTGGCACGGTCCCTATATCATGTGACGTGTCCTAGAAAAAGGAGACTATGAGTTAGAATATTATGAAGGGAATATGTTGTCCGAGCCCAAGAATATGATCTACTGGAAAATATATTACGCTTGAGCCCCAATCTTGGGAGGAACTCTTTGTATACTAATGTAATTTAGTATATATATATATATCTTTTCCCTTTCTTTTCGTCTTCATCTTGCTTATCAAGTTTTCCCTTCATTGTCAAATGTCAACAGAGTCTTTGGTCTACCTAGGATTCGAAGAAGGATCTAGTCATCATACACAGAGCTTGGCTTCCACCACTTGGGTGGTTTACTCACCCGGGGGTCTACTGGTGTCTTCAGGTGGTGTATGCCTAGGGCCATCCATGAATAATGTGATTTAATATAGCATTGTTATAAAACTTTTGAGCGATCTTATCTCACATGGTATTCACTCTTTAGAGGTTCGCCTAGATTCTCAGTTAGTAGTATCTCAGTTGAACGACAGTTACCGCGTGCATCATCCTACTTTACTTTGATGATTCCTACGGGTACGTCTTTTAGAATGACAGTTTGATTTTATTACTTATTATCACATTCCTAGGAGTTCTAATCATGTATCTGATGCTTATGTTAATTTCATTTTAGAGTGGCATTTGTCACATAACTAAACTTTAAAGGAAAGAAAACCATCTCATCAATGTACACATTGTAATATAGGTAAAGCTGAAGATATTTGTTTTATATATACTTCAAAAAGTATGGTGTTTATAGTACAAAATTGGGGCTAACACCCTCAATACACATATACAGTCGATACTACAATATCCATGACATCTATGCATGTGGCATCGAATATGTGTCATGGTAACAAACTATGGTGTTTGCGAGACACCAAAAGAGTCGCACCCAAGCTCTGGGCACACTAACCACTTGTCGATGTATTGCTTCCGACAGATCCTCTACCTAAACCATCGAAATCCTATGAGTCAAACGAGACAAGTTGCCCTGCACGTTTTGAAGGACTCTCTCAGCTTCTCCTCCCACCGCCTCATCTCCTCGATTCCTCCGACGATGTTGAGGAAGCCCGTCCGACCATCACGGACCCACTTCAGCATCACACAAGTGTCTAGTTAGTACTTAATCATCATCCAAAAATATTTTTGTCTCACTATACAAAAATAAAATAAAATGAAATATTTAAAAACATTTGACATACCTATGTCCCTGTAGGTGGTCCCTAGCAGGAGTGGAATGTTAGGATCCCCTCTGAAGTCAATCCCTACATAGGGGTATTCATCCAGAGAAATTACCTGTCGCTGCCACCAATAGAAGAAATCCTCATTTTAGAGTGTGGGCACCCTACCTCCCCCCTGCCATCTCATTACCTCGGTCCACCGTGCCATGGCTGGATTCTGAGGTTCTCTCGAAAGAATCTCGACTATAGTTACAAAACCTAGAACCCGCTCGAAGAAAAAAATGCATAAGATAGAGGCAACACCGAAATTCCTCTTGCTACCATGTTTGCACTCTGTCAACTGGCTCTTGATATTAGCCAGTAGTGAGGTACACCAATCATATACGGTGGGTCTCAAACACTCTATAGCATATAATATGAGCAACATCGATTCTTGGTGCAACGAGTCGATCCTGCGATCCTTTTCAACAAGAGGACAACAATCTTGAGACTGAGATTGTTTATCACTCGGATGGGGAGTTGACTCTCGACCTTCAGATTCCCTGCCACATAGTGAGTGTATATGTACTCCTTTATTTTCATTCTTGTCCCTTCTCCCTGTTATTTGAGGTTTATGACCTCACCCCAGTGTGATAATCTAGTCAAAAAGTAGATATCCTCTACTTCAATCCTCAATGGTTGCCCATCGAGGTTGAAACTTTCATTGTCAAGGTCTCAGTAACCCACAAGAATCTCAAGAAACCTCACTTGGGCCCTCATTCCTTTGAGCCAAAAATTTATATAAGACACATCTTTTCAAGGCCATTTGGGCCCACATATCTCTTTCCGCAACAACATCTACCTCCTCATGCTCCCTTTCCCTCCATTCTAGCACCATCCTGCCAAATAAAAGTCAAAATTTGAGTTATCAACCATAGAAATTATTTATTACGGACTTGTACACGAGCTTCTTCATTTACAGTCACATATAGGGCTGAGTATACACGCCCTGTAGTTTTCACATTCACGCATAACCTCACATATACGTGACCCAATAAATGGAATCCTGCGTACACTAAGTTACCCAATTTTCACCCTAAGTTACTCAAAATTTGAAACATAATTTAAAAATTTAATCTAGTAGAAAGTAAGAGGAGGGGAAGAGGAATTACCTAGTCTAGACAGTTCCTAATTTCGTCACCTGACTCTCCCGCAATCACCAGTTGAAGATCGAAGGAAATTTGGTCCAATTTTCACTATTTGGGTAAAAAGTCAAAATGACATAGTAATTTTTGGTTTTGTTACTATATATAACAGTTTTTACCCACTTTCTATAGTTTTGAGTCATTTTTTCGCCTAATGGACTAATACAGAAGTTGACTGAGGTGGTTTTTGTAGTTTTCACCAGGGATTCTTGCGGATTTCAACGTTATGTTGGTCGTTCATAACCACGGGAAGGTATTTTAACTACCCAACATATAGGATAGGTATCCATTCCATCATGCATTTTTTCATTATCCTATAACTGTCACTTTTATGCCTTAGGTACGAACGCATTTTTTGCGACACAGAACCTTCCATTTGCTATAAGACATGTCGTCTTCAAGTGGTAAAGACTTACCAAACATGGGCACCCTAGTTAGATCCCCTGCTTCATTTGGTTCCCATGCAGAGATTTTTTCCATAGGACCAGGAGTCCCTTATAGCTAGTACATGACTTTATGTTGAGCCTCATTTATCACTCATAAACATGTTGCCTTGTACCTAGAGGACTCCCAACTGAGTTTAATTTAAGCTTTTTTCTAACTCGTTTTCAAAAAGAGAAAAGATTTTCGAGTGAACTTGTCTCTTTCACACTCGTAAATTGGATTTGAAAGGACGTCTATTTGGCACAAGTTTATCCCTTTTTCAAACCAAGTAGACTAAATGTCATGAAAAAGTAATTTTTTTGGCATTAAGTTGTGATTTCATCTCATGCCCTTGCTTGCAGTATTGAGCCTTTAGTCGATTCTCGCTTTGCATTATAAACTGTTTTCCTCAGCAATTTTTTGATCCTCAACCAAGCAGAGCCTCGTTTATATCCTTCACAATTTGACACCCTATACCTAGGAGGGAACATTCCCTCGAGTGTATGTCTCCTGTGTGCATATCCTTGCATTGATCATAGTTATGTTCCACTGATGGAACTAGTTTTTCTTACCTCAGACACTCATTTCCTCCTCTGTATCATAGAATTCATTTATCTATGAAAAAACAAAAAAATACGGGTTGGAAGGGATTATTATCTTATATTGGCAGCAGTCGTGTCACCTTTGAACATAGAACAAATTTATTGAGTCCCTTTGTCATCATAATTTTGGGTTTAGCATGGCCTCAGGAAGATGAGCTCATTATAGAGAGTCTTCTCTACCGACTGGTTACTCTTCCAGTCCCTATAGAGAATTTCATTGACGCCTCCTGCATCTCATGGTTTCATCATTGAGTCTGTGTTGTCAGAGTCTTCCATATGTCTCATGCTCTTGTTCAAAGGAGTTCTATCAACCTGTATCGTCCATTTCTCAGAACTCTTGAATTTGCATGTCATCCATACCCTTAGTTTGTCTCAAAGTCACATGATACTATAGTCCTATCATGCACCCTAGTCCTACTTTCATCATTGGTAGGTAACCTTGAACCCAACAACCGACATTTCATCATTGGTCGTTGACTGGGTAGTTTCCCTTATGTTCGACGGAAATACATTTATTCACACATTGGGATTTGTGCAGTGTCTTGGATTCCATTAGCCTTATTGGTGGTTTCCTCACCTTTGTCAGTAGTTTTCCTCATTGGTTTCAATTCAAAGGGTATTTTTTGTGTACCGCTTGCACTTGGCACACGCGAAATATGCACAAGGTCGTTGGTTCGTGAACATGTTCTTCATCTGATTTCCCCCAAATCATGAAGCTCTTTGTTTATACCTTGTGATGAATGATGAGAGATGCCTTAATACTTTCCTTTCAATGGGTCTCCTTCCATTGACTTTAGCTCACCTATTCTGGAAACGGGACCTAGAGTCTTATTAGTACCTTGAGGCTTGCAGTCATTAGTGGTAGGTTCTCTCACCATTGACAGTTGGGAATACATCAATGTCTCTTGATCGATGGATTCTACAGATGTTCGACACCGACTCCTTTATTCACACTTGTAAGAATGTACTTGGTTCCTTGATACCTACTTTCATTATCAATAGGCTATCTCATGTTTGTTAACGGTATACCTCAATGACCAGTAATCAAACGATGTCTCATTATGTTCGACCTCAACTAATTTATTCACATGATGTAGACTTGCACCCTTGGTGGATTGTGTATAAGACTTGAAGGCATCAGTATGTGGCTGCATCTTTCCTGATCTGTTGCTTCCTTTTCATTGGACCAGTACCTATATGACTTCATTGATCATGGGAGATCCTATTGTACTCCATTGTATACAGATATCTTCATATTGATTTTGAGATTGGTTCTACTGAGCCTTGTTCGTGACTATGACAACCTTTGGCATGTAACCGCATTTGTATTTTCCTATTCATGGCCACGGACAGTTGTTTGGTATATTCTCACAAGGATCTGCAGTGTAATTCTATTGGAATCCATGTATGCAAAGTCAGTGAAGTGTTGGGGCTCAGAAATGTCATATTTTCATCCACCTTTCCCTTCACTATTCCTTACATTTCATCGCCCTATTAAACCTTCGTCATATCATTTTCATAAATACATTTGGGTTTCACATTATTATTTTCCACTTTATTCATTTT
>ML804234.1:139236-150561 GCA_009831015.1 Picea engelmannii | reverse complement strand
AAGGTTCTTCAGAAGATCCATGCATGGTTGCATGAGGACATGCAACAAGTTAAGTTGGGGGGCATGTTGGGGCTCAGAAATGTCGTATTTTCATCCACCTTTCCCTTCACTATTCCTTACATTTCATCGCCCTATTAAACCTTTGTCATATCATTTTCATAAATAAATTTGGGTTTCACATTATTATTTTCCACTTTATTCATTTTAGTATTAAAAGTGAATTTATGATTAAATATTAGAAAATATACATGTTTTCATATATATCTCAATTATGTCTGAGCTTTGTAATGTGTAGGAATATGTGGATAATTAATTCAAATAGACTTCTCGAATATCTCTTCCATCATTCCAAATGAGATAATTATTCAAGCCTCTTTTCAAGGAGAAGATCATGGAGATTTGGTTAGAATATCTTATCTAAGATATATGAGAGATATGTGTGAGGATTTGAAGGGATCATATCTTGTAATAATGGGAAAGTAGTTGAGAGTGGTTGAGAGAATAGTGGATCTGTAATAATGAGATGGTTATCTTATCTTCAAGGCTCTCATGTATAAAAGAGAGTGCTCTCTCTTCATGAGGATTCAATTAGGAATTAGATCATTAGAATGAAGATTAGATTTTGATTATCTTTTGATGAAGGAAGGGGATTCTTAGCTTGGTTCCATTGATTCATACTTTCATTATTGTTTCATGAAGATTGATTTGATTCTTGTAATGTAATTCAACATCGTCTTATTGTGTGAGCTCACATATGTCATTGTTGTTAACTCTTCACATGTTGTATTTGCCTTATGCAATTTCATGCTTTCCTAGTTAGTGTTTCAATGCTTTCTTAGATTAGTTTGATTTCAGCAACATAGATTATATTAGATTAGTTCTACTTCATTCCTACACAAACAGTGCACGTGCTTCGTCAATTTAAGTACCCCGGGTTGACAATTAAATAGTTGGGCAAGTACTACAACGTTATTATAACGACATATATTTCGCCTAACGTGAAGAATTTAATGAGCAACTAGTTCTTCCAATTGGTTCCCCGTCACTCCACTTCTTGGTTGTCTATAATGTATTTCAACCAACCCAGATACTCCTCTGAACTCACACATTAGGGGGCATCTATTATAGCAAGATTTTCCTCACCCTATGCAATATTGCACATAAGGCCTTTTTCCAGTTCCCTATGCAGACTTATCATCCTTGTTTGCAAATCCCAGAGCTAAATATACATATTTTCCACATGTACGCACCTTGCCTACTATACAACATGCGTATATGCAGGCTGCACCACTACAACCCGCGTACATCAGGATTTGTGCCCAAAACTGAAAATTGGTGTCGAGTTTCCATTTCATGACAGGAGATCTATGATCCTTGGCCTTCCATATACTCAAAACTTTCCGACTTGGCCCTTCAGTTCCATTTGAAGGCTATAAATGGGCCAATTCCAAGCTATGGAAAAGGAGAGAAAGAATTCAACTTTGAGAGCAAAGTTACTCTGGAGAAATTATTTACTTCATATTGAGTCTGCATCCCTTTTTCCTTTAAGTCTGAACACAATGTTCAGCCCGCAAGATCTTCCCTTATTTGATTGAGAACTTCATTGTCTCTCTTCTTTGAGCTTGACTTTGGTGGAGGATTGAAGTGGTGGATGCCCAGATAGAAGGAACTTAGGGTTTTTGGTTTTGAACCATGCCAACACGAAAATCTATAACTTTTTCACTTCTGTTGATCATATATTAATTGTAGAAATTTTAATACAAATTATGTATTGCCTGGATTCTCCTAATCTAAAAATTATATGCCACTGTTAAATACATAATCGCTTCTACTAAAATTCTTGTGTAATTTAAACACGATCGCCAATTGCAATATCAAGAAGAAAGACCAATCACACATAACACAAATGTTTTACCGGGGAAGAATAAAGCTAAAAAACCCACTATCATATATTATGTATATATCATGGATCATGAAACATTATCATACAAAACTCTAATCCAAGAGATCTCAGTACAATATACAATCGTATCACACTGTCATACAAAAATTGACAAATTCATGTGCCAATTTACTGCTTCCAGACAACTTGCCTCCTTTGTGCAATCCCTGCTAATGGAAAACCCTCCTGCCTAGGTTGCACATTCCTCATGGGCACATCCAATGTGTGTGTGGTTGCATGAGTGAACTCACTAATGTCACAACTAATAGTCAAACTGTCCCTTTCACCTATTATCTCAATTGGGTCTCCATTGGATCTAACATGCATGTAGTTAACAGTGGAATATCTTCAGTTGCATGTGAGATCACTGATTGTGAATTAATTAATAATTAATTCACTGATATCTCACTAGTGTAAGTTCAGTTACAACTATTACAACTGATCTTAACTCACTTCACTGAGTTAAACTACTTCACAACTCACATAACTACACTTCCAACTCTGTTACAACTTCGAATCACTCAGTTACAATTAATTCGACCTGCATGTCCCACCAGTCAACATTAGAACTCGAATTTCCTACTGATTTGCCACTTCAGTTAACTATTTCCAAGTGCTCATTAAGAATAGATTAATATTTATTGTCCAACTATTATTAAGGGATAATAATAGTCGACATACATCTATAAATAGAATTCACTCACCATCTATAAATAGAATTTGTTCATCATCTAAAAATAGACTTCCACCTAAAAATATCCTGAGGCTCCATCCTAGTGTAGGTGCATAATTTTCACTAGGATATTCCTGTTGAATCTCAACAAGAAATGGATTATCCTTCACCCTGACACCCTGATCCTGTCTCTATGGTATTCGAATTTTCTCCTGGTGAGGGCCTTCGTTAGAATGTTTTCATCTTGAACTTCCATAGGAATGTACTGAAGCAACATGATCTTCCGCTGCACACAATATCTGATATGATGATACTGGATATCTATATTCTTAGATCTATCATGACACATAGGCTTAATCGAGAATTTAATGCAACTTTGATTATCACAATGAATCATTGTCGGATCTAAATGAGAACCAAACAAACCAACCAAGATCTTTCTCATCCAGATAGCCTCACATGCATCTTTACTCGCTACCATGTATTTTGATTCCACTGAACTGAGTGCCATGGATCTCTGTTTCCTGCTATACCAAGAAACAGTTGTAGATTCGATACTAAATATTCCCCCCTAATGTGTTATTTCTGTCTGTTGGGTTTCCCACCCAATATGCATCCGTGAAGCCATGCAACTTCACCTCATCCATTTTTCTATACCATAATCCATACTCAGATGTGCCCTTCAGGTATCTCAGGACATGTGTACCCGCCTTCCAAAAGCGCTTAATAGTCTTAATCATTGCTTGACTCAATTGGTTAACCGCATAGAAAATGTTCGATCTCGTTTTCAGTAGATACATTAGTGAACCCACTAACTGTCGATAGACAGTAGCATCCACTACCTCTCCAGAAGTAGCATCGTCTTTCCTTCAGTTTCCTGGAAGAAGAGTATCCATGGGTTTGTATCCCTCCATGTGAAACTTACCCAGTATCTCCCTTGCATACTTTCCTTGAGACACAAAACGTTCACCATCTTGCTACCATAATTCCAATCCAAGGAAATAATGAAGGAGGCCCATATCCTTCATCTCTAACTCCTTTGCAAGGTCCTCCTTGCATGATTGTATCAGTTTCTCATCACCAGTCAGTATTATATCATCAACATAAAGAACAATGATTAAAAGTTTACCCTCCACCACAATTTGGTATAGGTTCACATCCGCTTCACTTTTGGTGAAGCCCAGTCCAGTGAAATAGTTGTCTATCTAAGTGTACCAATCACGGGGTGCTTGCTTCAGCCCATACAATTCTCTTTTGAGTCGGCACACATGCGACTAACTATTGAAGATCTCAAATCCTTCAGGATGCTCTATGTACACTTCTTCCTCAATGATCCCATTGAGAAACGTGGTTTTTACATCCATCTAATGAATGCGCCAGCCCATCTGCGATGAGAGTGCAAAGATCGATCTTATGGAAGATTACCTTGTGAAAGGTGCAAAGGTCTCATCATAATCTATCCCCTCGATCTGTGAGAAGCCCGGGCCACAAATATGGCCTTGTATTTCTCAACACTCCCATCAACAACTTGTTTCACCTTGCAGATCCATCTCGAACCTACCACTGATTTGTCGACTGGTGTTGGGACAGTTTCCCATGCACTGGTTTTGACAATGGAGTCATACTCCTCCACCATTGCATCAACCCAAGTGGGATCCTACACTGCTTCCTGAAAGGAAGATGGTTCAGTCACAATACATTTTCTCATGAGAGCCATGTATCCAGTAAATCGATCAGGAGACTGTCTCTGTCTGCATTGTGAAGTAGGGGCTCCTACATTCTGTCAGGGATGATTTTAAGGATGAAAATTTATATTAAAATGTAGAAACATGGGCTAATCTTACTAGTCCTTAATATGAAAAATGTAAAATGATTGGCGATAGTTTTGTAAAAATATTCAAATTTCTAAGGATTTTATATAGTTTCTATAATTGTTTTTCGATTTTTAAGGTAAAATAATTTTATTCTATCGAATTTGGGTGAATCGTTTTTTGAAAAAATGAAAATTGGTGAATCTTGTTTTGTGAAAACCATGGAAAGTTAGCCCATTTGCGAAATTTAGCCCCTAAAATCATCTATGCATTATGTGCAGCATCTAGTCTCAATCTATCAGCTTCCGTGGTGCACTTTCTGCCATTTCTGATGGATGGCTCTGCATGAGTGGCTTCCTCCACTCCATGAACATCCTCATGTGGTTGATCCACATCTTGAGACTCATCTTTGGGAACCAATAATTCCTCCTCTGCATGCAAGTCTAGCTCCCTCTCAAGCGACAACTGCATGGCTTTCCCCTCATCAAATTTTATATCCCGTCGCATAACATTCATCTTACTGTTAAGAAAATACACACGATAATTATGGGGTGTTTCTATGTACCCCACAAATATCCCAACTTCAGTAGTCGGCTCTCGCTTCTTCCTCGCATTCTTGGTCACATGCACATAAACAGATGAGCCAAAAATCTTAAAATCAGAATCCCTCTGAAAGGTAATTGTACCAATTCCATTCGCACTGTATCATCCTTCGTCTCCCATCTATATATGCATTTTGAGATCTTTCTCCTCCAAGTCACTGAAAATCTCCTTATCTCTCATCATGTGGAAGGAAGCGCCACTATACAAATACCACACCGATCCCAATTCACTTGACGCCATGCATGCGATCAAGGAGAATTCAATTTCAAATTGCGAGGTAAGGGCCTCACCAGTTATAGCTCCAACAACCTTCTTTTTCTTCTTCTTCTGCAGATAGTTAGTAGCGAGATGACCATGTTCGTGATAGTAAAAACACTTCACTTTGGACAAATCCAACTTCTTTCCTTTAGACTCATATTTTGAATGGAATTTCTTCCCCTTCCCTTTCCTTTCCTTGGAATCCAACGCACAATCCTCTTCATCATCATGTTTTGATGAAGAGCCATCTCTGGTGTTTCGCCTGAACTCCTCCTGTGCTAGATCCGACCATAGTCGTTCCCAATATGGAAATTTTTGACTTACATTGGCAGAGTCTTGATAATTGTGCCAATTATTAGGAAGTCCTAGGAGAGCCAAGTTCACCAAATCATCATCAGTGACTATTATTCCCACACTCCCCAGCTCATCCCTACATTGGAAAAACTTCATGAGATATTTTGGAATGGAGTCTCCCTTCTCCATCTTGATCTTCCTAAGTTTATCTTTGAGTGCCCATTTCCTATGGTCATTGTTGTTTTTGAATAGATCCATCAAAGCCTTCCAAATTGCATATGGTGTGGCTTTCCCATGGAGGTTTGAGACAATGTGGTATTGTACTCCCTTCAATAGGATCATCCTCGCCTTTTCCACTTTATTTTTTCATGCATCAAGATTTGCAGCGTCTGCAACATCTAGCTTAGGAACATCCTTATCAATGAATTCCTTCAAGCCATTGTCTTCGAGTACTGCCTCCATCTTTTCCTTCCAAGAAATGTAGTTCAAGATGCCCTCGAGTGCATACTCTAACCTCAAACCATTGAAATCCATTTCGATCTTGAATCAGTTGTAGCACCAAGAAAGTCTTTTTGCAAATTTGAATTCTATCCAATCACAAACTCAGCTTCTACAATCTTCTGCACTCTGATACCATGTAGAAATTTTAATACAAACTATGTATTGCCTAGATTCTCCTAATCTAACAATTGTATGCCACTATTAAATACAAAATCGCTTCTACTAAAATTCTTGTGGAATTTAAAACACGATCGCCAATTGCAATATCAAGAAGAAAGATCAATCACACATAACACAGATGTTTTACCGAGAAAGCATAAAGCTAAAAACCCCACTATCATATACTATGTATATATCATGGATCATGAAACAATCTCATACAAAACTCTAATACAAGAGCTCTCAGTATAATATACAATCATCTCACACTGTCATACAAAAATTGACAAATTCATGTGCCAATTTACTGCTTCCAGACAACGTGCCTCCTATGTGCAATCCCTGCTAATGGAAAACCCTCTTTCCTAGGTTGTGCATTCCTCATGGGCACATCCAATGTGTGTGTGGTTACATGAGTGCACTCACTAATGTCACAACTGATAGTCAAACTATCCCTTTCACCTATTATCTCAAATAAGGCTCCACTGGATCCGACATGCATGTAGCTAACAGTGGTAAATCTTCAGTTGCATGTGAGATCACTGATTGTGAATTAATTAATATTTAATTCAGTGATCTCTCACTAGTGTACGTTCAATTAAAACTAGTACAACTGAGCTTAATTGAGTTAAATCACAACTCACATAACTACACATCCAACTCTGTTACAACTTCGAATCACTCAGTTACAACTAATTCGACCTGCATGTCCCACCAGTCAACCTTAGAACTCAAATTTCCTATAGCTAACTGATTTTCCACTTCAGTTAACTATTTACAAGTGCTCATTGATAATAGACTAATATTTGTTGTCCAACTATTATTAAGGGATAATAATAGTCGACATACATCTATAAATAGAATTTGCTCATCATCTAAAAATAGACTTCCACCTAAAAATAGCCTGAGGCTCCATCTTAGTGTAGGTGCATAATGTTCACTAGGATATTCTTGTTGAATCTCAACATTAATAGAAATACTATTTTCCCATCCAATTGATATCTTGCAAATATTTGAATTATTATTCCATGGGCATATTTGTCATGTTTATTAATGGATTATGTTATTGGATATGATAACATCATATCTTATCACCATATGCTTGCTTTGCTTGGTTGTTGAGGACTAGTTACAAGTATATTGCTTTGGGTCAAGTAATCAACGGTGGACTTCTTCGAACGTCTGGACGAGGTAGGCCTGTTATCTTTTCTTGCTAGCATATTTTTTTACATAACATACTTGATAATAGAGTTGACTTATGCAGTCATTTTCGTCTGTTGTGGTTTACCCTAGCCATAGAGAGATTTTCCTCATAACACACCATCCTTTCTTGTTTATATAGTCTTCCAATTGGTGTGAATTTGAACCATTGCGTCTTTTGACAATGAACCATTGTACCCTTTCATTTAATGATAATATTAAACTTTAAATAATATCATTTTTCCTTTTTTATTATTCTTTTTTCATAATGCTCATGTTTTAACTCTTCTTTAATCATGACTGTGTATCGGTTCATTAGTCTAAAAATCTTGAATTGTTATGAATTCAAGTCTTAATAAATAGGTTCTCCCTTGAAACCAAAATTCATGTGACCACAAGCTTGAAACCATGAGCTTATCCATTCCAAGCATTGTTATGTTAGCGTTTTCTTCTTCCACCCCTATTCTTCTACATGGGACTGTATTCAAACGTCTAAGGGATTATTTACTTCTATCCCCTTTAGCTTATTTACCTTATCATGTGACCAGTGATGGAATCATCTTCTCTGGTACTTCTTCCTTCGAGACTTCCGACTTTTGTAGTCATTCAATCCTTCCAGAGTACATTTCGCCAAAGTGAGTATATTGTATTCACTAGTAGATCGGAGGGTCAATATTTAATCTTCCATTGGATGGATGATCCTGGATTATCTAGAGGCTTCAAAAAAATCGACGGTCAGGAATTAATATGTAGTTGAGTGGATGGTTCTTGTTCACTTCAGGACTTCGACGTTTCTAGACTTCAGCCTTTGCAGTATTCCAAATATTCTAGAGAACATTTTGTCGAAGGGTGTATCAACACTCCCTGCTTGATAACCTTCACATGTCCAAGAACTAGGCCCATAGAATTAGGCACAAAGGTACTCCCGCAATATAGGTATTCAGATATTTGTGACTCCAGGACTCTGGGTTACTCGAACTCTAATGTAGTTTAATCCCTCTAAAGTGATTACCTACCGAATAAGTCATAAATCCATGGTGACTGCTTACTGGAATTTGTTAGTACACATTACCATATCCTTCCATTGTAATCGATCAAATGATCAAAAGATATTTCAGTGGATATTATATCAATGACTAACATTAATTTGTGACTTCGGCCTTCGATGCTTCAGGTAGTTTTGCTAGTAGGAAAAGTTGGTTATCCTGTAGGTTGTAATCTCAGACTAATGTGGCATGTTGACGACACCTATGATGACCTGGATCGATAGTGGGTGTGCCATGTGTCACCATGATTTTTGACTTTCACAGACCTTATGTTCCATATGTATTTGACACTTGTCATCATCTTATTAGGCCACGTGTTCTTGTTGACTAGGATTTTGAATTTTTGTTACTTCGTATCTTCGGGATTTTTGGCACTTTTATACCATCCTTCGATTATTTCCAAAGTACCGAGTAGATATATCACCATAGATATTTCCTTGTCTTGATCATATGACCGACATTATTTCGTGACTTTGGGATTTCGTGGATTCTTACTTGTTTCTAGTAATCGCCAAAGTGGTGAAGCTCCGAAGTACCAAATATTTCTATCTCCTGCTTGATCCAATGACTGAGAACTGACCCAAACTTTATCCATGATATGTGACGTTTGACATTTACTTCACGATTTTATAGGTTTCAAGACTTCATTTCTTATGGGTTCCTCTTATCCTATCCTTCCACTTGATTCTATCTGAAGATCGAGATAAATCTCGAACTAATCTAACGGTTGTTGTAACTTGATCCTTTACAAGGGATTCTTTTGTGTAGGCTCGAGCTTCTACACGAACTACTATATTATTTCTCCTGAGCTTTGATCTCATCACTTGCAGTGTATTGACATCAATGAAAATATCATACCACTGTGTCCAACAAGTCCCTTTGCAGCTTGTTCACAATGACTTGTGTGGTCCAATTTCTTCTCCTTCTTTTTCTGGGTGCAAGTATTGCTTAAATTTCATTGATTACTTTTCCAAACGTACTTGGGTTTACTTCTTAAAACTTAAGAGAGAATTTTTTGATAATTGTTTGGCCTACAAGGCCCTTGTAGAACAGAAATATGGACATCAAATTCAAAGGTTAAGAACAGATAATGGAGGTGAATATGTGAACAATAATTTTATAATTTACTTCACTACACAGGGCATCCAAATGCAACACACTATTCCATATACAACACAACAAATTGGTGTTGTTGAGAGAAAGAATCACACATTAAAAGAAATGGATAATTGTATGATCCAATGTAAGGAATTAAGTCTAAAGTATTGGGTAGAAGCCATAAACTGTGAAAATTACATAGTAAATCACTCTCCCACGACTCTTAAAAATATAACATCAGAATAAGCTTGGACTAAAATTAAACCAGATGTAAGTCACTTATGTGTATTTGGCAGTATAGATTGGGATCACATTCCCGATGAGAAAAGGAAAGAATTGCAGCCTAAAAGTGAGAAGTGTATATTTTTTGGTTTTTTGAATATGTAAAAGGCTATATACTTCTTCAAACACATTGTAATGAAATTATTATTAGAAGAAATATTAAATTTGATGAAAATCTCTTGGCATGGGAGCCTAATTCAAAAATTGTGCCTTCTTCATCCTGTAAGCCATCTTCAGTATTTGTGCCTTCTTATGTTCCTATTCTAGTTTCTTCTTCATATGATGACTGTGAGGATGAAAATCCACCTCCACCTGCTCACCTTACTCTAGATGAGTCCTTTGAACCTGAACTAGCACCAACTCCACTGCTTCCTAAATGGGTCTTTTCAACATGAGAAGCAATTGGTGATATTGTCGGTGATCCTTCATACCAGGATCGGACACCTTCACATTTCCAGCGAGCCTCTTCTCTTTTGGCTCAAGTTTCAAAGACTCGTGATCTAGAGACATTTGCAGAAGCTTCAAGTCATCAAGATTGGGATACAACAATGACTGAAGAGTATTGTTCTTTAATGGAAAACGATACTTGGTATCTTGTACCTCTTCCAAAAGGAATAAAACTTATCATATGTAAATGGGTCTACAGAACTAAGTATGCATCATATGTAAGTGTTGAAAGACACAAGGCTCAGTTAGTTTCCAAAGGATTTTCCCAAGTTGAAGGAATTGACTATAATGAAACCTTTTCCCCTATAGCCAAAATGAATTCCATACACCTTGTTCTTGCCCTTGTTGCCTCACATAAATGTGAGGTCCATCAGATGGATGTTAAATCCTGCTTCTTGCATGGAGATTTTCAAGAATAAATATGCATGGAACAACCTCCTCGTTATTTCCATAATGACTCTAGCCTTGTTTGTCACCTTAATAAATATATTTATGGTCTTAAGCAATCTCCTCAAGCTTGGTATGCCAAAATGGACAACTTTCTTATTGACACTGGATTTTGTAGATTTGATTTTGATCCTAATGTCTATACCAATAAAGTAGGAAGCCATCTCATAATCATTGTCCTTTATGTTGTTGACCTTATCCTTACTGGTAGTGAATCAAAACTTGTAAACCATGTGAAAACCATCATTAAGAAAAAAATTGAAATGACAAACTTAGGCTTTTTGCATTATTTCCTTGGCCTCCAAGTTTTGAAAACCAATGAAGGAATTTGTATTTCCCAGTCTAAGTATGCTTGTGACCTTCTTCATTGATTTCACATGGAATATTGTAAACCATCCCCTTCTCCCTTCCATTATGTAAGGTAGCTAGAGAGGTAGTGGGGAGGCCTAGAGGGCCCATAGTGATAATAGTGGAGGTCATTCAATGTAAGGTGGACTAGGTCCACTATATTATTAAATAAGGCCCACTATGGTAGTTAGATATAATAAATGGGTAATTAGATAT
>ML804234.1:116889-131318 GCA_009831015.1 Picea engelmannii | reverse complement strand
GGGAGATGACCGATGAATATATGTTATTCTTGATAAGCTTGGTAGTGCATATTTTTTCATTGTGTACTAACTTCTATACCATCAAAGAAGCACTAGGGGGTGCTTACCAAGATCCCACTCTTGAGTATTTTTGTGATACTTTGATTAGAGAGAAAGATAAGCTCTTGCACCTTGGGGTGATCAGAATTGCAAGTACATATAACAAATCCTTAGTGGCCTGGTAGAAAGACAAAACCAAGCATCCAAAGAATCAACATCCTCACAACAACAAGAAAAAAAAGGGTCTCAAACCCTCTGAACCAACTTCTACTCCTAATGGTGACAAAGGAGAAAAATATAAAAGTAAGAAGACTGACAACATTGCAATTTTGGTGGGAGAGATGGTCATCTGGAGTCTAAATTTTTTTTTAATATGGAATCCTTAGAAGCAGTGATGAATACGAACAACATCAATCTTGATCCTTGTTCTTCTCATTGTTCTTCTCATGGACATGCACTTTTTGTTTCTGGTTTCTCCTTCAATGAAACATCTACTTCTTCTTCTTATGAGTGACTTATTGATTTTGGGGAATCTTATCATATGGATAAGGATAAATACATATTTCTACTCTTAATGAATGTAACACCAAACAAACATTTTTTGGTGATGATAGATCTCTTAGTGTTGTACGGTCTGGAATAGTTCAAGTAAATAATGGTCATTTCAATGATGTATTATGTGTTCCAAGTATTTCATTCAACCTTCTATCAGTATATCAGATCACTCATTCAGGTGAAGGTAAAACCATGGAGTTTTCACCTCACCAAGTTGAAATCAAGGATTTAAAATATCTTAAGAATGTCCCAGTAACTGTAATTGTTAATTATATTACCAAGTTATACAAATTTGACAGCGTTGAGTCATCATCTTTCCCATCAATGTTTTTTTCTCATAGAGATGACTTGAGCAAACTTTGGCATGAGTGGTTTGGTAATATAAACCATCTCTCATTGCAAAAACTATGGAATCAAAATATGGGGATTGGTAATCCTCTTGTTTCTTGTTGTTTGTGTTGATTGTGTCCTCAGTAAAAATCATCGAGACATTTTTTAGACAAGCATGCCTCTTGGCACGCCTCAACCCCTTTGCATCTTGTTCATAGTTATTTGTGTGGTTCTCTTTCTTCTCCTTATTTCTTTGGGTGCAAACATTTCTTAACTTTCATTGATTACTTCTCCAGACGCACTTGAGTTTACTTCTTAAAACTCAAGAGTGAATTTTTTGACATGTTTTTGGCCTACAAGGCCCTTGTATAAAAACAATCTTGACATCAACTTCAAAGGTTAAGAACAAATAATAGAGGCAAATATGTGAACGACAAATTTACAAGTTGTTACACTAAACAAGGAATTCAAATGAAACATATTGTTCTATATACACCACAAAAAAATGGTGTTGTTGAGAGAAAGAATCACACATTAAAATAAATGGCTAATTGTATGATATAATCTAAGGGATTATATCTCCATTATTGGGAAGAATCCATCAACTGTGCAAATTACACACTAAATCACACTCACACAAAATATTTAAAAAATATAACACCAAAAGAAGAATGGAATAAAATTAACCCAGATGTAAGCCACTTCCATGTATTTGGTACAGTAACATGGGTTTGCATTCTTGACGAGAAAATAAAAGAATTATAGCCTAAAACTGAGAAGTGTAATTTTTTTGGATATTCTGAAGATGTCAAAGATTATTGACTTATTCAACCTCATTCCAATGAAATAATTATTATAATAGATGTTGAATTTGATGAAAATATCTTGGCTTGTGATCCTAATTTGGATTTTATATCATCTTCATATTTTGTGCCATATTATGTTCCTATTATGATTTCTTGTTCAGAAGATCACAGTGAAGATGAAAATCCTCCTCCACTTTCTCACCTTCCTCTAGATGATTCCATTGAATATGAACCTGCACCATCACCATCGCTTCCTAGATGGGTCCATTCAACATGAGAAGCAACTAGTGATCTTTCCATTTATCCTACAGATCAACATCAAACACATTCACAGTTCCAGTGAACCTCTTCTCTTTTGGCTTGAGTTTTACAGACTTGTGATCCAAACACATTTGTAGAAGCTTCTAGCCATCTATATTGGGACACAACAATGAATGTAGAATAATATTGTTCTTTAATGGAAAATGATACTTGGGATATTGTACCTCTTTCGAAAGGAATAAAACTTGTTATATGTAAATCGATGTATAGAAATAAGTATGCATCATATGGAAGTGTTAAAAGACATAAGGCCCAGTTAGTTGCTAAAGGATTATCTCAAGTTAAAGGCATTGACTACAATGAAACATTTTCCCCATATCCAAAATGAATTTTTAGGATATTTAGACACTTAAGAGTTAGTTAAGATCAACTTGATCTAATGTGTCGTTAGGTTAAAGTGTGTTTATTTAGTATGCATTTGTAATTATGTAATCCAACAGTCACGATATGTTTTAGACATAGAGTGATCTAACGACTCATATTCTCCTTGATTTTAAGAGCTACATTGTTCCATGGATTAAAACCCGATTGGTCCATGATCTTTATTTAAAGAGCGTGGAGGGTCATTTGTTGATGATTGATTGTGAGAAACTCTCTTGCAATATTATTTCTTTTGCATTAATAAATTTCCTTAATTGGCCACATTATTTGGGGTCGTGTGTAACATCCTCGGCCTCACACCGGTCGGGGCATGCCACTCCTCAGATGCTTTACTTAGCTCTGAAACCATCTTTGTAACACTCCTAGCCTTCAAAAGGCTAGGCCATGCTACTCCTGAACACTCATTCATTGCTCAGATACCAATTTGTAATGTCCCTGACAATTCATGTCGGGCCGCATTACACTAGAGAACACTTACATTCTCTCTGCGGAACATACTGTAACATACTTAGCATCCTAACTAAGGTATGTCTCATATACTTTTCTAACTGCATGCAATTAAAACATATGCACACACAGAACTCTTGCGGAAGCTTAATATATATAAAATGTGAACAGAAAAATATGTTATGTAAATGCATGGATTCACACTAAAATAGTAGTTAACATATCCATGCATCATATACATGCAATACCCATAATCATACAGATAGTTACAATCACGCATAGGATAAACCCATAAAATAACATGTGAATAACAATGCAGCATGTAAATTAATCACACAATTGAAACTTATCTTTGTGAGAATATCACCAACTGCGTGCAGACCTTCCATGAACCTCCTAGACTTAGACCACATTGTTCATCACTCTCAACAGTGAGTCACCCCTGAGATGGGACTAAACTCCACCCGGGTAAAGGGTTCCTAACCAGGCTAAAGGCTCATGAACAACAGGAAAGACTCTATCTCAGATGCTCACTCAACTAACAGCTTACAGTCCCTCATTCCCCACATGCTTGTCCCACCCAAGGAAGTGTGCCCCCCTTTTCTTCTCAAAAGTCCCTTAGCTGCCCCACTTCCATTACAGGGCTTCAAAAACAAGTCGGGTAGGAAGTCTCAGAGCCCTACAGTTGTAGTTCAGCACCTTCATAAATCAATCCCCAAAAATTCTCTCACCCAGATAATTGCTCACGAGCCCGACAATCTGCCTCTTGAATATCCCACGGGCCTGACAACCCACTTCTTCAATCCCTCTCCCAAGATAAAAATTACCCAATAGAAGGCTTTGGATACGGGTTCAGGTAAAGTCATGAAGATACAAATGATATCTCAATAAACAATGGCTCTCGTACTCCTGGATGATTAATTGTATATCTCAGTGATGGATGAATCGGGGAAAGATGATGATCTGAATGATGGAGATCCCCGAAATGAACTAAGTCCAACAATATGTATGCATGCTTCCAACTTGACACTTGTCATGTTGGAAGCTACTTTGGCCCACTTGTCCACAACTTTAGAACTTAGGATAAAATAATTATCCATACTTTATGATTTAAAGAAATATTAATATAATATTCCTTTTTGGCTCAATATCCCTAGCTCAACCCCTTTCCTTAACTTAGCCCTACCCTTTCCCTAACTAGTGGAGTTTAGTCCACCATCTCTTTTATCGTGGTCAGTGTGCGCGCAAAGATGTATTTTATATTAAATATGAGATATGTACAAAAATAGGTGCACTGGACTTTAACATATAGGCTCTCCAGCCTAATCAAAACATAAGCATCCTAGCTTATAATATTGGCTCACCATCCTATAAAACATATCAAATACACAAGGCTCCCTGGCCTCTACATCGCGTGCACTTAAGATGTTGTGCGTGGTATCCCAGAATGTGCACGCTTCCTCATTTTACTACACAGTACCTACGCGCACTATGCCATGAAATGTGCATACCAAATGATATCAAATCAGCTCACTAGATTATGTACATTTGTATTTACATTTACAATTGGGTTCAGCCTTAGGGATATTACAATCCTCTCCCCTTATTTATGCACTGTCCTTAGTGCATCATGTACCCATGTACAACTAAATTTCAAAATCCTCAAAAAGATGTGGGTATTCTTCTCGCATTGCATCCTCATGCTCCCAAGTAGAGTCCTCAGGACCATATAAGGTCCATTGGACCTTTACAATCCCTATGGCTCAATTCCAGAGATGTTTGATTTTTCAGTCCAAAATGCACACCAGACGCACTTGAAAAGCACCTTCTTGCTCCACCTGAATCACATTCCAATCAATAACTTGATTAGCATCAAGTATATATTTATTTATCAAGGATACATGGAATACATTATGAACAGACATAGATGCAGGAAATGCAATCATATAATCTACTAGACCAATCCTCTCTAGGATTCCAAATGACCCACAATAGCGAGCTGCCAACTTTGAACAATTTCCCAACTTCAGGGAACTTCTGTTGGCTTTCACTTTCAAGAATACATGGTCACCCACTTTAAATTCCCTGTGATTTCTGCCCTTATCAACGTAGTTTTTCTTCCTGTCTTGGGTAGCCTTTAAATTTTGTTTTGTTTTCAACATTTTCTCTTCCATTTCCCTAAGCAATTTTGGCCCAACCACTGCTCTATCGGCTGGGTTATCCCAGCTTACCGGTGTGTTGCATTTTTTGCCATAAAGTGCCTCAAATGGGCTCATCTTTAGAGATGCTTGGTACCCATTGTTATAAACGAACTCTACCAAGTGTAGATAGTCTTGCCATTTTGATGGTTTATCCATCACATACATCCTCAACATATCCTCAATCACTTGATTCACCCTCTCTGTTTATGGATGATAAGCTATACTAAAATTCAAATTTGTTCCAAATCTATTAAATAATCCCTTCCAAAATTTTGAGGTAAGTTTTGGATCTCTGTCAGACACAATTTTCTTGGGTATGCCATGTAATCTATCAATCTCCCTCATATAAGCATTAGCAATGTTTGTTGCTTTGTGAGTGATATTAACCGGAATAAAATGGGCAGCTTTAGTAAGCTTATCCACCACTACCATTGTAGAATCATGTTGCTTGTTCGTTCTGGTATGTTTGGTAATGAAAGCCATGGTTACAACTTCCCATTTCCACTCAGGAATGGGTAATGGTTGTAGCAAACCAGCTGGGTGTCTATGCTCGGCCTTTAATTTCTGACATTCCAAACATCTGGCAATAAAATCAACAACCTCTTTCTTCATTCCTGGCCAATAATTTGGCTCTTGATAGCTACAATAGTTTTCTGATATCCTGGGTGCCCAGCATAAGGCGCATTATGCATTTATCTCAATATCATAATTTTCAATTCCTAAGAATTTGGTACATAAATTATGCCCCTGTATATGAGAACTTCATCCTCATCTAGCTTGTATTCTTCAATTTTCTATTGCAAATTACCTTGATGTAATTTTTCCACTAAATCCTTGTATTGTAAATCTGATTTGGTAGTCTCTATAATTATGTGTTTCATATCTGATTGATACATGCTAATGGATGTAGCATGCATTTCATGCACTCTTCTGTTGAGTGCATCAGCCACTTTTTTCTCTTTCCCCTTGATATGTTTTATATCGAAGTCATATTCGCTTAGAAATTCTAACCATCTACTTTGCCTAGCATTTAAAGTTGGCTAATCAAACAAATATTTCAGACCATTGTAGTTTGTCCTCATCTCAAACCTTTTCCCCATGAGGTAGTGTCTCCATTTCCTCAAGGCATGTACTATGGATGCCAACTCCAAATCATGATTGGCATAGTTTTTTTCATGCTCATTTAACTTCCTTGAATCATAACATATAACAAACCCATTTTGACTGAGGACTCCACCAAGTCCCTCTTTACATGCATCTATGCATATAATGAAGTCTTCATCTGGGTCTGTTATCCTTAATATTGGAGCACTTTTTAATAATTGTTTCAAGTGTTGCAAACTCTTTTCACAATCCAATGTCCACTGAAACTTCACACCCTTTCTTTGCAATGAAGTGATTGGGTGTGCAATCTTTGAAAATCCATCTATAAATCTCCTATAGTATCCTGCAAGGCCCATGAATGATCTCACCCCTGTCACATTCTTTGGCACTGGCCATTCTCTAATGGCTTATATCTTCTCAGGGTCCACTGTTATCCCATCCTTTGAGATGATGTGCCCCAAATAGTGAATTTTCTTTTGGTAAAATGAGCACTTGCTTAATTTGGCATACAATTGATTCTCCCTTAATACTTGCAAAACCATCCTCAAATGATGTTCATTCTCTTCTTCTGACTTGGAATATATGAGAATGTCATCCAAAAAGACAATGACAAACTTGTCTAAATATTCTCGAAAAACACCATTCATTAAGCACATGAAAACAACTGGTGCATTTGACAACCCAAATGGCACCACTGTGAACTCATAATGACCATACATTGTCCTGAAAGTGTTCTTCCTGATATATTCCTCTTTAATCCTTACCTGATGGTATCCTAACCTGATATCTATCTTTGCATCCTTCAATTGATCAAAAAGATCATCAATCCTTGGCAGAGGATACTTGTTCTTTATAGTCACTTTATTCAACTGTCTGAAATCAATGCACAATCTTAATGTTCCATATTTCTTCTTCACAAACAATACTGGGGCACCCCAAGGTGACACACTTGGGCATATATACCCCTTCTTCAGAATCTCTTCAAGTTGCATTGCAACTCCTTCATCTCTGGTGTACTCATTCTGTAAGGATTCTTTGATACTGGAGCTGCTCCAAGCATTAGATTTATAGAGAAATCAATGTCCCTCCTTGGGGGTAGTCCTGGTACCTCCTTGAACACATCTTCAAAATCTTATGAGACTTCATAATCTTCCAAATTTGGCACCTTATCTCTAGGTGTCTCCGCCAAATGAGATGCAATTATTTGACACCCTTTTCTGTAACATTTCTTCATTTGTAATGCTGAAATCTCTCTGATGGCTACCGCCCTGGGAATTCCCTGCACTTTCCTTAGTTTCCCTTCCTCATACAAACAAGTAAATTCTTTTTTATGGTAGTCTAGGATGGCATGTTGTTGGTCCAACCAATCTATCCCAACTAGACAGACATAAGAACCTAAAGGCAAGATGTTCAAATCTGTCGAGGTGTTCAGTCCATTCATGTCAATAAGACATGAATTAACCATCTCATTAACTTTTATTTTGGACCCTGTGGCCAGCTGCACCAACCAAGATTTCCCATGCTTGCTTCTTTGCAAATGAAAAATTTCCACCATCTTAGGATCTATATAACTATGACTAGCTCCTGAATCAATTAAAACAACAATGGTTTAATTGTTGATCATACCTTCCACTTCAATCATATGTGACTGATATTCTTCTTGCTTGTTGTCCAGGGCTGCATAGATCCTGGGTATCTTTCTACCCATGTCCTCCACTGTTTCATCTTGTTGTACATTATGAACAGTCCTCCCTTTTTCACCTCTGTGAGGAAAATCTCTGAACATGTGATCCCCTTTACAACCCCAACATTGAATAGGTGGTTGCCTTGGCCTTTGACTTCATGTTTCCATCATTTTGGGTTCCTTGGGAGTTTGTTATCCCTGTGGAATATTTCTGAAGAATTGTGGCTTGGACCCCTTCTTCCTTTGATCCATATTGAATTTATTTTTGTCTTCCCAATCTTTTTGGAATGTTGGCCTTGACTTTTGTTGATCATATAGGCATTTAGCTCACCTTATGGTCTCCTCCAAAGTCTTAAGATCATCATACTATATTGTGTCACTGAGGAATGATGGAAATCCACTCAAATACCTTTGAATTTTGACTGTCTCATCCTTGATGAAAGAGACATACTTCAACAGTTCTAAAAACCTTCTCTCATATTCCTCAATTATCATACTCTGAATCTTGAGTTCAAAGAACTCTTTAATTTTCTTGTTCTTAGTATCTCTTAGTCAAGTATTTCTTCTCAAAATACTTCTTGAATCTTCTCCAAGTAAAAATTTTCTCTTTGATGTGTTGCACCTGCATAAGCTTATCCCACCACATGGATGTTTTTCCTTTGAGTTGATATATGGTAATTCTACCCTCTACATGAGAGGAATAATTATGCAATTGAAAATACTTTCTCATGCCCTGCAATCATGTCTCTGCATCTTCTTCTTTCTTGTGCTCATCATCAAATGTAGGAGGTTTGATTTTGTTCATTTCTCCTCGCGGTTCATCCACCCCAGACCTCTCATACTTTCTGACAGGGGATGGACTTGAGCTTCTTTGTGATCTCTTATTGGAATTCCTCGAGGAGTGGTGGTGATGCCTGCTAACACTTCTTGTTTTTATTTTCTCATCATGAGACTTGTGACTTCCCGATTTGCTCGAGCCACTCTCCCTATCCAATTTATTTTCTACTATGTTCAAGCTCTCTAATAAATTCATGTTGAATTCATCCTGCTGCTCCTTGTCTCTCATAATCCTTTCATTATCATCTTTATGGATTTGAACATCCTTCTGTAAATATTTAATGGTCACTTCCATATTTATGTTTTCATCCTTCTTCACCATGTCCATTGGAGTTGGTTCCTTCCATGCTCAAATGGAAATCCATCCCTCTGACTTCATCTTCTTGGATGTAATTTCTTGGTGTCTCTTCCATTACTATGGACTCTAAACTGATCTTGATATGATCTAGTTGTTATTAACTCTGCAAAATGTGCAGCCAACAAAACTTGTCAGACTCACTGTATCAGAAATTTTATGAAAAATATGAACCATTTTGGTTCAATAATTTATCAAAAGTATTTCTTCTGATTTCCTGAAACACTAAATTCCCAATCAATTTTCTAGGTGGATAATTATATTCCACTATCCAAGGCCTTTCCAATGCCTACTCACATGCTCAATTCTGAGTCTTGAGCAGAAAGTTATGGCTTTATGGAGCTAGTCAGGGTCTTATAGTTTACCCTTCATTGTTTCTGTTGTTCTTCCCCCTTCAAACAACTTCGCGTGCAAAAATTTCAATCTGTGCTCTTGTATTTTCCATGTGCTACAACATCACAGTTAAATCATGCTTCATGCACTTTAAAACCACTGTGTATCACTTCTTTGTCACACCAATAACATGCACGCACTTTTGTGTCACGCGCCAATTTGGTTCTTGCACTATTACTCGTTGCACGAAGTTTTTGTATCATGCACTAATATTCCACATGCATTTCTCTCTATGCATTACACCATTCCAAAGTTCAATATGCCTCCACCATGCATCAATACTCTGTGCGCACATACTAAACTATCGTGCGACAACATATACCCATATTGTGCATGCACCAACCAAACTCCTCTGCGCTCTACCAATACTGCATACACCCTGCGCACCATTATTGTGTGTGTGTACACCGCGTGCACCTTCTTATGCATGTGCACTCCACACAATTCCAAATTTAGTACACGCACTCGCACACCATATTCTTCCGCGCAGTGCCACAATTTACTGTGCGCACCTGTACGCTAACATTTTTCGCGTGGTATCTGCATGCTAACATTTTCCACGTGGTACCTACACGCTAACATTTTTCGCTCCATCTGTCATGGCTTCACTATAACTTCAAATTTAACCAATTCCAGGTTCTAATTTGCTAGGACAGCTATTAAATCAGTAATATATCATCACTTGGCTGAATTTCTCCATTTTCTCATGAATCCATCCACAAAAATTGGGGCTTTTCCCCATTTCCACCCAGTTGTTGTTACTTTTTTCCATGGACGCTCTACAACTGAAATTTGGCCACTTCGAACTAAATCCTCTGTGAAATTTTGCTTCAACTTAACTTTCTCGGCCCATTCAGGCTCAGTGTTGAAAACTGAAGCTCTGATACCAATTTGTAACATCCCCAGCCTCATACCGGCTGGGGCATGCCACTCCTCAGATGCTTTACTTAGCTCTGAAATCGTCTTTGTAACATTCCCAACATTCATAAGGCCAGGCCATGCTACTCCTGAACACACTTTCATTGCTCAGATACCAATTTGTAACATCCCTGACCATTCATGTCGGGTCTCATTACACCATAGAACACTTACATTCTCTCTGCAAAACATACTATAACATACTTAGCATCCTAACTAAGTTATGTCTCATATATTTTTCTGACTGCATGCAATTAAAACATATGCACACACAGAACTCTTGCAGAATCTTAATATATATAAAACATGAATAGACAAATACGATATGTAAATGCATGGATTCACACTAAAATAGCAGTAAACATATTCATGCAATACCCATAAGAATACAGACAACTATAATCACGCATAGGATAAACCCATAAAAATAACACGTGAATAACAATGCATCATGTAAATTAATCACACAATTGACACTTATCTTTGTGAGAATATCAACAACTTCATGTAGACCTTCCACGAACCTCCCATCCTTAGACCACATTGTTCATCACTCTCAACAATGAGTCACCCCCGAGCTGGGACTAAACTCCACCAGGGTAAAGGGTTCCTAACCAGGCTAAAGGCTCATGAACAACATGAAAGAATATGTCTTAGGTGTTCACTCAACTAACAGCCTACAGTCCCTCATTCCCCACATTCCTATCCCACCCAAGGAAGAGTGCCCCTTCTCTACTCAACAGTCCCTCGGCTGCCCCACTTCCCTTCCAGAGCTTCAACAATAGGCCGGGTAGGAAGTCTTAGAGCCCTGCAGCTCTAGTTCAACACCTTCAGAAATCAATCCCCAACAATTCTCTCACCCAAAGAATTGTTCACGAGCCTCACAACCTTCCTCTTCAATATCCCATGGGCCTGACAACCTATTTCTTCAATCCCACTCCCAAATTAACAGTTACCCAATAGAAGGCTCTGGATATGGGTTCAGGTAAAGTCATGAAGATACAAATGATAACTCAATAAAAAATGGCTCCCATACTCCTAGATGATTGACTGTATATATCAGTGATGGATGAATCAGGGAAAGATGATGATCTGAATAATGGAGATCCCTGAAATGATCTAAGTCCAACAATATGTATGCATGTTTCCAACTTGACACTTGTCATGTTGGAAGCTACTTTGGCCCACTTGTCCGCAACTTTAGAACTTAGGATAAAATAATTATCCATACTTTATGATTTAAAGAAATATTAATATAATATTCATTTTTGTCTCAAGATCCCTAGCTCATCCCCTTTCCTTAAATTATCCCTACCCTTTCCCTAACTAGTGGAGTTTAGTCCCCCATCTCTTTTATCGTGGTCGGTCTGTGCACAATGATGTATTTTATATTAAATATGAGATATGTAAAAAAATAGGCGCACTGGCCTTTAACATCTAATCTCTCCGGCCTAATCAAAAGATAAGCATCCTAGCTTATAATACTGACTCACTAGCCTATAAAACATATCAAATACACAAGGCTCCCTGGCCTCTACATCACACACACTTAATATGTTGCGCACGGTATCCCAAAATGTGCACACTTCCTCATTTTACTGCAAAGTACCTACACGCACTATGCCATGAAATGTGCATACCAAATGATATCAAATCAAATCACCAGCTTATGTACATTTGTATTTACATTTGTAATTGGGTTTGGCCTTAGTGTTAGCACAAGAATTTGTAGCTAGAAGAGGCCTAACTATCTGAGTTTTAGGTTTTTTCTAAGTGCTAGTTTCCCCAGTGGTAAAAGGCACTATCCATTGTACAGTCAAGGCACTTAATTGAAATGGTTTTGTCATGAAATACTACAAATTGATATACACACTTTCAATATTGAAGGCATTTTGTTTTTGGCAATTCTACCTAATCTTCACACAGACGTGTTGACGGGCGAAATCGACCGTACGTCAACTAAGAGAGTGGAACCGGCCCGAGGTTGTCTAATAACCCAATCCATTTGGGATGAACCACCCTGACAGGTTTAGCAGCTCTGTTAGCTGATCTAAGGTCCTGAGAAAACAAAAGAAAACTAATCTAATGATCCGAAATCGGATCCAGAAGCCTGACAGGGCTTGAAAAATGCTCAAAAATGAAAGTGCTCATAATTCGACAAAACCAACTCCATTGCGTCCGTCTCATCTTCCCGATTCTGGTGGTATATTTACTTTGTCAAACGGGCTCCGTATGCGAAAGTTATCGCGTTCTGATCGAAAGCCCAAACAGGTAAAAAGTCAAAGGTCAACTGGTCAAAAAGTCAACGTTGATGACATCAGCATGCTGACTGTGCAGGATATGACGTGGAACTCTCTAGTTGATAGTAATTGGGTAGGTTTGTTGACAGGGCAGACATGTGGCAGGCAACTGGACCAGTCAATAACTGACAAGTGGCATTAATCCGGCAAATGGGGAGATGCCATGTGGCCCAGTCATGGGCAGCCACGTGGCACCCAGTCATGAGTTGAAGTGGCATGTTTCAAAAAATTGTTTTTGGGGTCCATGGGATTTGAACCCATGACCACCACCAAGCCCAACACCTTAAGAAATGGTCTTTGCCAATACACCAAATTATTTCTTATGTTGTAAAACCCACATTATAAAATATATTGCAAAGTATTGTATGGAGAGGGGCCAGCGCTTAGCCCTTTGGGCTAGCGCTTGGCCATATGAACCCATATGACCCTGTCAAGGGGGAGCGCGCTGGGCAAAAGAGGGATTATGCCCAAATCTAACTATAAAGTGGGTTTTATAACCAATTTTTGGGTTTTAATGGTAATTAAGCCTATTTTTAATGGTTTTTGGGAGTTATTGGGTAGTTTTGGAGCCTAAAATTTGGGAGGAAGTTGGAGATGAGCAACTAACTTCCCAGCTATATAAACATGGCATGTTTGAGGCCATAAGAGGGCATTCAGAGCAGAGTTATGCTGAGGAGAAGCCAAGCCAAATCCATTTTGAGGCAGAGAAGCTTTTGAGGAGGAGACGTTGTCGGACCATTTATGGGAGCTCCGGACGTCCGTTTTGCGTGCCGTTTTCTTTGCATGGTTCCAGAGATCTGGAAGAAAATGACCAGATCAGTCTTGTATCCATTTGGCATTGCAGTGATGTATTTTTGAGCTTTTGAATAGAAATAAAGAAGCCTCCCCCACAGAGAAAAGGCCCGGAGACGTAGGCAAAGTTGTGCCGAACTTCGTTATCAATCTGCGTGTTATGGTTTGTTGTTTATTATTTCATTTCAGATCTGCATATGTGTATATGGTTGTCATAATTCCTCTTCTTTTCTCATTCCTTCACTAATTTTCTCAAATGGTTAATTAATGCATGCAAAATTAAAACTCAACCATAAGTCATTAAAAGATACGACGGATCAAGTGGTATCAGAGCTAGGTGACGTTTGGATTTGAGTTGCATGTTAACCAGGGAAAAGATACAACATGGTGAAGATGAGCTTGTTGCAGAGATCCATTAATTGGATTGAGAAAAAGAGCTTCTCATAGCGAGAAGATGGCATCGGAAGAAGGGATTTCTCAAGATGAGAAAGAGTTCCGGAAAACATTCCTTGCCATGTCGGAGATGGTGAAAGTCTTGTACGAAGATTACTTGGAATGGAAGCGACCAGTTTTGGGTGATTCTTCAAAGGGAAAAAGTGAAGAGGAAGAGGCCCATCCTTATATTCCTCCTTCACCTCCATCAACACCTCCTTCTTCTCCCTCTTCTTCAAGTTCAAGTTCTAAATCTAGTGGAAAGAAAACTGTTCATAAGAATAAACATGAAATGCTATTGTTAAAACTTGATGTAAAATTTGAGTTGCCCATATATGATGGTGAAGTAAATGTAGAAAAACTTGATAACTGGATCAGGCAGATGGAGGTATACTGTAGTGTGCAACAGATCAGGGATGAGGCCACACAAATCAAGTTGGCATCTTTGAGACTTGCAGGTACAGCTCTTATCTGGTGGCAAAGCAAGCTGGAAAAGGGAACACAAAATGTGGGTAATGTATTTCCATCATGGAA
>ML804234.1:101493-116415 GCA_009831015.1 Picea engelmannii | reverse complement strand
AATGCAGTGACAAAGAAGGAAGGAAAGCCCTCTTGCAAGCATTGCAAGAAAGAGGGACATGATGAGGACATATGTTGGCAGTTGCATCCCGAGAAGAGGCCAAAGTGGTTCAAAGAAAAGAAGGGAACGCAAACAGTGGCAACAACATCAAAACCCACAAACTTGGGATCGGATTCAGGTGATAAGTCAAAGATTTCATTGGTTGGTATGATAGGTAAGAATGGTGAAGATATTGATTGTAGAATAAAGTTGTTTCATATAAGGGTAATCATGCGACACACTAAGATAGACACATTAATCGACAGTGGATCTCAATCTAATCTAATCTCAGAAGAATTGGTTAAGAAATTGGGATTAAAAACACAAACTCATCATAAGCCTTACACACTTAAATGGATAAGCAATCATCATCAATTGCACATAAAAAAATAGTGCACAATCAAATTTGCAATTTCATCTAAGTATGTGGACGAAGTAACTTGTGATGTTGTGTCGTTAAGAGAATGTGGAAGGATCTTAGGTAGTCCCTACTTATTTGATCGTAAGGCAATCTTCTATAGGACAAAGAATCAATATCAATTCACTAAAGCAGGTCATGATTATGTGGTTCATGCTCATTGTGTTAAAGCAAATAAAACACTTCAAACAAGGGAACAATTAACGAATGCAGTGCAGGCATGCAACAAACCAATAATTGTTTCAAATGAAGTAATTGATCTTAAGAAAGAACAAGATATGGTTGTTGAATGGAAAATCAATCATAAGTTGCTTCAAGATAAGCTCATGTCGTGCAGATATTTTAAGTATATCAGCTCATTTGCAGTCGTCTTCTTGGTACTGTCATTAGCAATGTTTTCTACATGGATGATAGTGGCTTCAGTAAGATGTAACAAGATTCAAATGGCTAACAATATATTGTCAGTTGTCATGATTGTGTTACAGTTGATCTTGATGAGACAGGTGCACAGGACAGAGTTCAGAGACAGAGAGCAAGTTGGGTGGCCTATCCCAAGATTTTTGACTGGTCAGTAACCTTTTGGGGACCAAAAGGTCTTATTATGGGGAGGTGTGATCTGAAATTGGATCCAGAAGCCTGACAGGGCTTGAAAAATGCTCAAAAATGAAAGTGCTCAGAATCCAATGAAACCAACGCCATTGCGTCCGTCTCGTCTTCCCGATTCCGGCAGTATATTTACTTTGTCAAACGGGTTCCGTATGCGAAAGTTATTGCGTTCTGATCGAAAGCCCAAACAGGTAAAAAGTCAAAGGTCAATTGGTCAAAAAGTCAACATTGATGACATCAACATGCTGACTGTGCAGGAGATGATGTGGCACTCTCTAGTTGATCGTGATTGGGTAGGTTCGCTGACAGGGCAGACATGTGGCAGGCAACTGGACCAGTCAATAACTGACAAGTGGCATTAATCCGGTAAATGGGGAGATGCCACGTGGCCCAGTCATGGGCAGCCACGTGGCACCCAGTCATCAGTTGAAGTGGCATGTTTCAAAAAAAAATCATTGGGGTCCATGGGATTTGGAACCCATGACCACCACCAAGCCCAACACCTTAAGAAATGGCCTTTGCCAATACACCCAATTATTTCTTATGTTGTAAAACCCACATTATAAAATATATTGCAAAGTATTGTATGGAGAGGGGCCAGCGCTTAGACCTTTGGGCTAGCGCTTGGCCATATGAACCCATATGACCCTGTCAAGGGGGTGCGCGCTGGGCAAAAGAGGTCTTATGCCCAAATCTAACTATAAAGTGGGTTTTAGAACCAATTTTTGGGTTTTAATGGTAATTAAGCCTATTTTTAATGGTTTTTGGGAGTTATTGGGTAGTTTTGGAGCCTAAAATTTGGGAGGAAGTTGGAGATGAGAAACTAACTTCCCAGCTATATAACCAAGGCATGTTTGAGGCCATAAGAGGGAATTTAGAGCAGAGTTATGCTGAGGAGAAGCCAAGCCAAAGCCATTTTGAGGTAGAGAAGCTTTTGAGGAGGAGACGTTGTCGGACCATTTCTGGGAGCTCCGGACGTCCGTTTTGCGTGCCATTTTCTTTGCATGGTTCCAAAGATCTGGAAGAACATGACCAGATCAGTCTTGTAGTGATTTGGCATTGCATTGATGTATTTTTGAGCTTTTTAACAGAAATAAAGAAGCCTCCCCCACAGAGAAAAGGCCCGGAGACGTAGGGAAAGTTGTGTCGAACTCCGTTATCAATCTGCGTGTTATGGTTTGTTGTTTATTATTTCATTTCAGATCTGCATATGTGTATATGGCTGTCATAATTCCTCTTCTTTCCTCATTCCTTCAATAAGTTTCTCAAATGGTTAATTAATGCATGCAAAATTAAAACTCAACCATAAGTCATTAAAAGATCCGACGGATCATCTAAACTAACTAATCTAACTGAAAATAAATAAAACAAACTAAACTAATTAATAATAAACAAAAGTAACTAATAAACTAATCTAATTAAAACTAACTACTAAACGAACTAAACTAAAACTAATTATTAAAACAATCTTAAACTAATCTAACTATTCTACAATCTACTAATTACTACTATACTAACTACTAACTGCAATATAACTCATTCACAAAATGTACAATATTAACAATTTACAGATTTAATTAAAACCTGAAAAACTCATTAATATTCTGCCCTAAGATAGAGGAAGGTATTTTTTGATTTTTATAATTTTATGAACAAGAAATGAAACAGAAAAATAACTAAACTAAATTACTAATCTAAACTACAAATATGTCTAATCAAATTAACAAAAATAATCGCAAACTAACCTGGATAAACGCTCCAGATTTGCCATGTGTACGATGACTATGCTAGTAGATCGAAGGAAGGAAACTCGCACCGAATAATCCAGAAGCTTCTCGTAAACGATAGCTGCGGTGCTCTTTAAGTTTGTTTATAGGACAAACAAGACATAAAAATCATAACAATTATATGATTTATAAATCTCCACAATTAGGTAAACCTGTTATGCAAAGACTTATACAGAATAATCCAATTGATGAAGAAGATAAATCTATCATTCATAAACCGAATCAAGTAATTGCTATGTTTTTAAATAATGGAAGAAATCAGACATGGATCATATTATTTAATTTGTATCATTTGCAAAAGACTAAGATAGCTAAAGTAGTCATTAATCAAATGCAAATTGATACCATAAGCATGAAACAAAAGATTGATATTATGAAAAGTTAAAGCTGTAGCAAAACATCAATTTTTGTCTCATTCTCTATTAGATATCCATTATCCTGGTTCTCCCACAAGCGAGGATGATCCTTATTACAAAAATAATAAGTATTTATAAGTTTTTCCACAGGGTAAAACCTCCCTGTGGAAGTTATCACACTGTTTACATAAATCTGGGAAGATATTCCCAATTTTAACTAAACTAAGTAACTACAATAAAACTAAAAYRCCCAAATATCTCTTGAACTGCCCAACATGTCCCATGCAATTCGAATTTACCTGAAACARGTYAGAAATARACAAGTTAGAGAGATATTTTATTAATAAAACAATAAAAAATCTAATTCTAYAGACTAGCTACAGAATCATGCGATTTTGTAGCTAGTCTAAATAAGATACAGAATCAGCATTGAGATTAATTCAAATCTTTTTGAAAGAATTAAATTTAATCATCATCCATGAACTATTTGAAAATGAATCATTTAGTTTGAAATTATTATACCATTCGAGATCAAACAGGATCCACATCATTCAACCGAATACAGAGATAGGAATACTCTGTTTCGATTATTATCATAAGTCGGGTGAATGAAACCATATGGAACAGCACCGTAAGCGTTTCTCAACAAATTGAATCCATCAGTTATAAAAAAAAATTGATACTCAATCAAACAAATCGCAAACAGTTCGTTATACTTGTCTTATCAACAGGAGAAATAATTGAATCGAACAGGATTATTTTCAAATCATGATAACTACATAGCAAGCGATTTAGGCTGTGAGCGAATTCAAACCATAACTAATTCATAACTGTCCACAAACAAAATCGTAACAGGATCAATCAAACAAAGTTTCTTATAGATATCGATCGTTTATCATTGCACAGTGAGCAAACAAGATCGATTTTCCTTTACCAAAATCGTTCCAATCAAACGAATTATAACCGGGTTTGACCAATTCGTTTTATAAAAAATCAAACAGAGAATCAATTACAATCGGATTCCAACTCATCAAATAATCTTTCCAAATCAAGAAGTAGAAAATATTTTGACACAGTCATTACGAATCAAAATCATTCCATGATTCGGGTGTGCGTGCTCAGGCTAAAATGAGCATATTGTTTTTATAAAAACAGAGTCGTTCCAATTGAAACCGAACAGAACTGCATTCCTGTTCATAGAAGATTACACGACACAACATATCATAACAACCAAATCATTTACCAACCATAGCATATGTATCATAACGAAATCAAATCCAGATGAATCACCATTCAAATCCAATAAAAATCTATGAGCAAATCATACATCAAATCGAAATTCCTTCTATTTTTATCAAAACGATACCATGTACAGGATTATCACCGAATGACAGAGGCATTTGGATGAGTGACTGAGCTATTTAAAAACTGAATTCAAATCATTATATCAACCTAGATTATTTACAAAAAAAACTAATGTCAAAACCATACCTGTATAGCGACGAGTCTGCTTGATTATGCTAGTTTGGAATTTACAATAGCCATGGCTAATTCCACGTTTTTGAAAAGGATGGAGCCGGTTGTCTTTTGCTTTTTATCTGTTGCTTGGAGCTTGGCTTTTTGACTGGTTAGCACTGCAATTTGATCTTCCAGTGATTGAATCTTCGATTGGAGTATAGGAACATCAATGTAATATCGTTCTAACCCTGAATTGCATTGGTCCCAGGGTGACTGTGTGGGTTTAGAAAGAGCAGGTGAGGGTTTGGGCAAATGATTGAGGGTTTCACAAGGCAATTTAATACCCAGGTAGTCAGGGTCGTTCTTTAGGCAGGGGGGAAGGTTCGATAAAAAATCATAAGGGGGCTTGGGACATAAACCCTGCGAGTAGGGGTACTCGCTGGCCAAGAAACGTTCAACATCAGAGTCAAAATCCTCACTTAGGAGGATAGGGTTGGACTCGACAGAGGGTTTCGGTTTGTTTCTGGCCATTCTCGAAATGAGTCGGGCATTCCTTTTCCCTTTGGCATTGGCAGTAAGGTTTGCCTTGGGATTTTTTCTCATAGGCTTTTTAATGGCCTCTGCACTCTTAATTACAGTGTCGGGTAAGTCAATAGGAGGTTCGGCCAAGGGTTTAGGCAGTAGGAGATGTAAGGGTACAGGCGGTTCAGCCTTGGTTTCAATTACCACAGGTTTGTCAACTTGTACAGGGTCTGTGTCCTCAAAGCCATTACGGGCGATGAAAGCCCTCCAACTATCACCACACAAACTCAAATGATAAACAACGATGAGCTTAATAAGCCCATGGTGGAACAGGCTGTTGTCAGCCTTCTGCCTCTTAAACTTTTTTGACATTTTATACAGGCTATGATGCAAGTAGAAAGGCATGTTTAAAGGATACCCTATAAAAATCATCAGTAAACGCAAGTGGTAGAAGAACACAAGTCTGTATCGACCTTCACAGGTCACGAACTGCTAGACTAGCATTAATAAGTCGTGCCATCGTGGTTTGAGCATAGATATGGGCATACCTCTGTCACAAGAGGTGACTTTGCGCGATAGAAACAACAATGTCCATGGCACTTCCTCAATCTTGCAATTATTAAACCAACGTTGTCCCCAGGCAGGTAACCCTGTAGCTGAGCTGATAAACTGTTCATCGATCTCTAACTGTATGTCTCCCACCTTGGCTCGACAGCCATCGAAAGTCACGGCAAACTTTCGTGCTACACAAAGGTTAAAACCCTCAAATCGTTGTATAAAGGGTAGCCACCCATTTTCCTCCAGGTCTCTGCGGGCATTGTCAAACATTAACAGGGCTTGGTTGCCATTGGGCTCGACTCGCACGACTGGTACCATGGAGCCGGACGCATGGTAAGCGAAGGGTTTGGATCACCAACACACACAGGAGCCGAGCTACCCGAGCTAACAGAAATGAACGAGCAAAAGGGATAGGCATAAATGCAAGCATGCGAAGGTGGTGGAGTCTGCCATGAAAAATATTCATTATCCAAGTACAACCGTCGATTTACATAGCTATTCAATCCATAATAGTAGTTCAACCATCGAGTCATGTGCCCAACTAATGAAATCAAATGTGTATACCAATGTGCGCAAACGTTATGCCATAGTGTTTAAACACCCGACTTATAAATCAAAACCAAAATCAACTATGCGCCAATGTATCAGCTCATATGATTAAAAGTTTAACCAAGGTGCCAAACGATATTCATGTAGTCGACAAGCCAAAAGTTATGAAAATATTAACATAGGGATTATATCAAAAGACATATATATAAAAAATTTAATCATAACCCCTATGCATTTTCATAGAATCAATGATCAGACAAGTCATATAAAGTGAAAATCCAAATGCTAAATGCCTTACAAACTCAATAAAACCAAGTTATACAATCAATCGAAGTATGAGAACCGATTAGAGGATCTTGCCAGTTGTATAATGATCAATAAAAGGTAAGCACAATAGGCATAATGACATAAGAGATATTGACAGTTCAGATAATGATCGAAATATGACTTCGAAAGGATAAGTTTTCACGCTTACAGTCGTGAAAACTTGACCAAGACAAATGTGCAAATGTCGCAAAAAATGAAAATGTCCTTTATTTGAAAATTGCGACGAAATTTGATGTTTGCAAGACATAGGTGTAGGCAGCTTATAGGATCATAAAAAAAAATGAATTGGCTGCCAACAATGGCAACACACTGGTAGAAGAAGTTATCTCTGCAAAAGGTACCACTTCAGATTAAGACAGCAAAGATAATTTCAACTCAAAAATAACAACCAGAAAATCGTACAAACATCATCATTAATCAATTTTTTTTTTTCCAGCAGTGTTTCAAAAGATGAAAACTAATAACAGTCTTAAGATCAGCAAGTCACGATATTAAAGATAAAATCTCCAATACTGTTGGCATAACCACTGCTTCCAGCAGGCGTCCATAGCCGTGACAAGGTTTCCATTTAACCCACTCTGACATCTGTATCCTGCCAAGAAGTTCTGGATCAAAATAAAGGACATTAAAGAGGTTTCTTTTTTGCAAATTTTCATATACCCGACATTGCTTCGCTTCCAGCAGGCCCGTTCAGTACCCCGGTGAAGTTGTCTTGGCACCATGCATGCATTTACCCGCTGCCAGCAGACCTATTCAGTATCCCAGCGGGTTTACAAGCACTTCCCACGGCTCTTATTCATAATTTATTTTATTTTTCTTTTTATAGATATATATTTGAGCAGGGTGACGCTGAAAATCTTGATATTTTAACATATTTTTTTAGACCTCATCGGAATTTTTATTAGAACTGTCCTTTATTTAGATCCAGAGATGTTTTATTTGCAAAAGCAACTTCCTAAGACAGGGAGACATCTTCTGAGTCATTCCTTTACGGAAAAGGGACAGCGTAAAAAGATAATAGATGATCATGACAAGCTTTGCTCAAAGATTGAAATCAGTCAACTTCTTTTAAAGCACAAATTTTTTCAACACAGCTATAAGTTTCAGAAATATGCCATTGATGTTTGTACAAATTTTTCAGAAGTTATTTCAGCGAAGGAATTTTCTATCGTCTTTGTCTGAATAGCTCAGTGTACAGGTATGTGTATTTTTCAAAAAACACAAACTGATAAATTCAAATCAAAATCAAAACAAAAAAAATAGAAAGCAAACTAAAACGCAAAGAAAAATAAAATATATACATAATATACAAGGGTAGTTATCAAGCAAAGTATATTTTCATGGCTTGGCCATTCACCGGATAGGTGTCAAGCTGCCCTTCAAGATTCTGCAATCGAAAGGAACTAGGACCCAACTTTTCAGCAATTAAAAATGGTCCAAGCCATAAGTTTTGAAATTTAGAGTGCTCACCCTTTCCTTCGTGTGGTTTTTCCCATTTTAAGACAAGATCGCCTACTTCAAAATTCCTATCAGAAGCAGAATTGGAATTGAACCAGCTTTTAACCAATTCTTGATGTTGATCTAATTTACACTTGGCTTGGGCTCTTACCTCTTCCAGCTTCATCAAAGCGTTAATTCGGTTTTCTAAAGGGGGACAATCTTCTTCTTGGAATTTTTGTGACAATTGAAGCGAAGGAAGAAGAATGTGAGGTGGCAGAATTGCTTCTCTTCCATAAACAAGAAAAAAGGGGGAGTTACTTATAGCATCTTTTGGAGTTACCCTATCATCCCACAGTGCGTTCAGCAGTGCATTGTGCCATTTTTTGTGATTTTCAACCACGGTTCTCTTGATAATTTTAATCAAGTTCTTGTTTGTTGATTCTGCTAATCCGTTGCCCTGGGGGTAGTAACTAGCAAAATACTTCAACTTTATTCCTTTTTCCAAAGAAAACTCTCTCATCTCAAGAGAATAAAAGTATGAAGCGTTGTCAAAGACTAGACAGTCAGGGATACCGAAACGAGTGATAATATTTGAGTTTAGAAAGGCGATTACCTGACTGGTGTTGACAGTTCTTAATGCAGCAGCTTCAGACCATCGAGTAAAGTAATCTGTGGTTGTCACAATATACTTGTGATGTTGCGAGGACGGAGGGTTAATTGGACCTATGATATCAAGGCCCCATTGCTTGAAAGGAGAATCTACTGAAACGGGTTGCAAGGGAAAGGCTGGTTTTTGCAACCGCCCTGATGCTTTCTGACAGATGATACATTTACGACACAAGGCATGGGCGTCCCTAAAAAGCGTGGTCCAGTAGTAACCAGCTCTTAAAACCTTATGAGCAGTGGTGTCTCCACCGAAGTGACCACCAGCTTCTCCTGCATGCAACTCGAGAAAGACTTTTTCTGCTTCGTCTTTCTCGAGACAGCGCATCAGTACGCCGTCAAAATTATGATGAAACAGTACATCGTTAACCAAATGAAAGGAGGCAGACTTTAGCCTCAGTGCTCTTCTCTTGGCGGGGTCAAGGTGACGGGGTGCTGACCCATGTTCAAGACAGAACCTAATATCGTCGTACCAGGGACTAACGAGGTTTTGTGCGCAATAGATCAAACTTTGATCACTTTTTCCTAGGTTTGACGTATCACTATCTTCTTGCTATCCTGTTTCTGAATCAACAACCAACTTACACAACCCTTGGCCTCTCACAATCTGAGCTGGGGTGATTTCTAAGTCATACTCCTGCAAGGAGGTGACCCAGTTAGCTCTCTTCTCTCCTAACTCCTTCTGCACTAACAAGTTCCTTATGGCAGAGTAGGGGACAATGACTTTCGTCCTTGACTTCAAAAGATAGGACCGGAAATGCTTAACTGCTTTCAAAACAGCGTAGGCTTGCCGATCAACCACTGGGTAGTTAATTTCAGCACCTTTGAAAGCAGAGCTCATAAAGGCGATGGGTACTTCGTTGTTCTCGGCATTCTTCTGAGTTAGGATGGCGGCATAAGAACGGTCAGAGGAAAAAGTATAGAGTGTAAAATCTTGAGAGAAGTCAAGGCTCATGAGAGATGGAGCATCTATTATGGCCTTCTTTATGGCATTGAAAGCTTGATTTTCTGTGGGTCCCCAGTGATATTGGGTGTCTTTCTTAATCAGGTTTTGTAAAGGCCTAACCATTTTGGAGAAACTGGGGATGAATCTTCTCACGAAATTAATATAGCCTAAGAAAGACTGCATGGACTTTTTGGATGTAGGAGGGGGAAGTTTAGCGATGACTTGAGTCCTCTCGGGGTCAATAATCATTCCTTCGCTAGACACTATGAATCCTAGGATTTTACCCTGTTCTACTGAAAAGATGGACTTTTTGGGGTTCAAGGAGATGTCGTATTTACGACATCGTAGAAGAACGAATCGTAAGTGAGATAGATGATCGTCTTTGTTTTTTGAATAAACAGTCACATCATCTAAGTAAACTACAACAGACTGATTGATTAAGCCTCGGAAATCAATGTCCATTGCTCTCTGAAAGGTAGCACCAGCATTAATCAATCCAAAGGACATTTTGCGATAAGCATAAGTTCCCCATGGGGTACGAAAGGTAGTTTTGAGTTGGTTTGGTGGAGACATCAGGACTTGGTTGTATCCAGAGAAACCATCTAACAAGGATAGCCTCTCGGAACCAGATACCTGTTGAAGGATATGTTCCATGGGTGGGACAGGATAGTTGTCTTTGTCAGACGCTTTATTGAGGTTTCAGAAATTGACACAGAGTCGGATTTCCCCGTTTTTCTTCCGACTGGGACAAGGTTGGACACCCATTGAGTGTTCCTAATAGGAAAAATTATTTTATCACTTAGGAGTTTATTCAATTCTTTTTGAACGGTCGGTTCTAGTTTAGGGTGCATGTTCCTCAATTTCTGCTAAAAGGGTAAGGTTTGGGGCTTCATTGGGATGACATGCTGTATGATATTAGGGTCAAAAGTTTTAAGATCATCATACGTCCATGCAAATACATCCTTAAATTCTTTAAATAATTTAACAAAAGCATCTTTTTCTTGTCTAGAACATCCCAAGCCTAGGTTAATGCACTGAGGATTTTCACTAGTTCCTAAGTTCACTTTTTCATAAGACAATGAGGAACTATTAGTTTTACAATTGACCATCTTTTTAAATTTATATTCAAAATCATAAAACTTATCTAATCTAACTATAGATTTGGGTATGGAATTTACCATGTCCGACAGAGCTTGAGGAGATTTCGGATCAGGTATTACCATAAAATCATGCAAATTGTCGTCGTGCGTGCGTTCATATATCACCGCACCTTGAAAGGTTTCTTCCATGTGTAGAAAGTTAATGATCTACTGATCATCATCAAATACTCTCCAGTTTGTGATATTGTCAGGAACAGATGGTCGAAACAATAGCTCGACGGAGAATGCGTCTGGGGACAAGCCTTCTGCAGGAAGAAGTTTAGAGGCTACATTAGCTAATAGATCTGCTTCCGCATTATTTAATCTAGGAATGGAATTTATATTGAAAGCGGAAAATTTATTCATTAGACTCCATACCTCAGAATGATAAATTTTGAGATGCGGGGAAAGACAGTCTATAGAATCTCTTACCTGTATAACCACTATTTCAGAGTCGCCAAATACAACCAGGTTTTGAATGTTCATATCCAGAGATTTTCTGAGACCTTGCAGTAAAGCCTCATATTCTGCAGTATTGTTAGTACATTCAAATTCTAGTCTACACTCCATTAATGTCTTGTTACCTGCCGGATCGATAATGATGCAACCTGCACCAGCTCCTTCTTTAGACTTAGATCCGTTCAAATATAGAGACCAAATTTGATTTCCATCGGGCACGTAGGACTATTGTATAGAAGTTGTTGGTTGCATATATGCTATGATCTCGGACTGTTGTTCTAGATTGATGATAGGTGAAGCTTCGGCCATGAAATTGCCAAAGAATGTGTCCATCCCTTGGACTTCGGGTGAATCAGCAGAAGGTGTATATGGTTCGTTAGGATCGTTCAAATCTGTGACCGTGAACTTAAGGTAGCGCTCACAATTCACCCTGATCTTATTAGGCTTACCATTCTCTGGGAGCCATAAGTGAGACCAGTCCGTCGTGAAGTAACCATGTAGCTGCTCCGACCAGTCCCTGCTTAAAAATAGACCATACACTTCTGGAATATCCACAACAATTATATCAATAACCTGATGAACCTTGGGGTTAGAAGATAATCTAATCAATAAATTTTTTAGTTCGCCTATAACTTTAACATTGGTTCGATCAAGTTGTATGATTTTCAAAGTAGATGGTTCCACTTCAGCGTTAATCTTTTGGCATACAGACCAAGGCATCACATTGGATGATGCTCCTGAGTCCACCATACAATTATGCACGTTTATGTTGAAAATTTTGAAAGTTAACAAGAAAGGAGGTACATTTTTGCGAGTGCTAAGAGTAGTAGCTTGTGGCTTTTTACTTGCAGTTTCTAAAGCTACTTTATCTACATTATTTACATTATTTACATTACTTACAGGAAGGCTTCCTTTATCTTGAGGATCATTATTATTTTTAGTGGAAGTCTTCTGTGGAACTTTGCTTTGCACAACCTTGTTACCACTTGAATTACCGTTTTTGCCGTTCTCTGAAATATTTTGCAACATTTTTTGAAGAAGAAACGAAAACTTCAATAACTCATAAATAGAAATGTTAGCCCTTAACTTTTTAAGATCTTCAACAACATCATAATCTAAGTTGGGGTTCGCATAACTCTGTTTAGTCTCAGCTGATTTAGATTTATTTGGAGGCGAAGTTGTAGTGTTTTCGGTAGAAGGTTTGTTTTTTGTCTTACTCCTAGTATTATAAGGGTGAACAATCTCGAAGTTAGCTTGAAAGATTCTATCCGAGAAGTGTCCAAAGATGTTTGGAGAAGACTCTTCTTCTTGATCTGTTTCTGGTTCAACTGCCTCCTGAGGGATCTCAGGGGGTATCAAGTTATCTTGGGCTTCTAGAATTGTTTGAAGGGCGCATTGCAAACTTTCTAGATTTAGGCCTTCGGGGTTTGGGTTAGGTCGGTTGGTAGGAAAAGGCTTTCGAAAAGGGGGTTTGTAGGGTCCTTTACTCGAGGAAGCTTCTTCAATCGACCTTTTTAAATCTATAACTTGATTCGACAGTTTTTGAACAACTTTAGTTAAGTTTTCCAAATCAGAGTTTTCAGGTTGTGTTTTACTTTGAGTGGGTCTGGGGAGAATTTCAATCTTCTTTTTGGAAGAAGAACTAGTCTCGGTTTTGTTGCTAGAAGAGTCTTTAAGACTAAGTATATCCTTTTCAATCTAGCTGGCCTCCTCGAAGGCCTCTAACAACATGGCTTTCTTGGATCGTTTAACCCAAATAGCTATGCTTTGATGCAAAGCTTTAGTGTAGTAAGCTATTATAAGACTCTCGTCCGGCATAGAATCTGTAGGGATTTGGTTTTTAAGTGTTAAGAATATTTGATTAAATTCTTTAACTTTTTCTTTTGGGTTCATTCTTAAGCTAGAAAGATCCATGACTAGGACCTCTGGAGGTTTACCGTCTCCGAATTTTTCCAAAAAGCATGACTCAAACTTTTCCCAAGACACGATGGTATGGGGTTGTTGGGCAGAGTACCAAGTGGATGCATTACCCTCAAAAGTATAAGGGAACAACCTACAGACAACGTCTTCATGTTCAACATTGCGGATTCTAATGGCTAACATAAAAATTTTAATGTGATCTTCAACGATCTGTTTGGAGTCAGGATCAAACTTGGGAAGCTATTTCTCCAGGTGTTTAGGTAAAGGGTGTTGAGCTCCAGGTACAGCTACAACATCCTGATCAAGCCAGGGTGTAACAGGGTTGTTCTGATTTTCCATTGGGGTAGTGGGTGTGGAAGGCTGAGAAGGTGAATTGCGTTCGTCTGAAGAGGAATCTCCTCTAGAAGAGGAAGGAGATGATGGAGGTGGTGAAGGAGGTATCCCAGATCCTCCTGCAGCAGGATTTGAGGTTGGATCTGTGGGATTCACAGTGAGGTTAGTGTCACCTAATTGTTCTCTGATATCAGAGAAGTCCAAAGGTTGACCCCATGGATGGTTTGGTTGCCTAAGACGAGCTAAGGCACTATGTGTTTTAATAAGAGATTGACGGACAATCTCTTGTATGTCACCACCTATAGGATTAGGGGTTGTTGGCTCAACTGTGATCTGAGGATCGTCGGTTGAAGTAGTTGTTGTTTGAAGGGGAATATTATCGTGTGAATGGCTTCTAGTCACTATAGGTGAGCGATTAGGGGGGGGAGGAGTCTTGCAACCACCTCGTGCCATTAATTAAGTTCAGGCCTCCTTCTAGCGCCATTTGTTGATGGGCGAAATCGATCGTCCGTCAACTGAGAGAGTGGAACCGGTCTGGGGTTGTCTAATAACCCAAGTCGTTTGCGATGAACCACCCTGATGGGTTTAGCGGCTCCGTTAGCCGATCTAAGGTCCGAAGAAACAAAAGAAAACTAATCTAAACTAACTAATCTAACCAAAAATAAATAAAACAAACTAAACTAATTAATAATAAACAAAAGTAACTAATAAACTAATCTAATTAAAACTAACTACTAAACGAACTAAACTAAAACTAATTATTAAAACAATCTTAAACTAATCTAACTATTCTACAATCTACTAATTACTACTATACTAACTACTAACTGCAATATAACTCATTCACAAAATGTACAATATTGACAATTTACAGATTTAATTAAAACCTTAAAAAATCATTAATATTCTGCCCTAAGACAGAGGAAGGTATTTTTTGATTTTTATAATTTTATGAACAAGAAATGAAACAGAAAAATAACTAAACTAAATTACTAATCTAAACTACAAATATGTCTAATCAAATTAATGAAAATAATCGCAAACTAACCTAGATAAACGCTCCAGATTTGCCCTGTGTATGATGACTATGCTAGTAGATCGGAGGAAGGAAACTCGCACCGAATAATCCAGAAGCTTCTCATAAACGATAGCTGCAATGCTCTTTAAGTTTGTTTACAGGACAAACAAGACATAAAAATCATAACAATTATATGATTTATAAATCTCCACAATTAGGTAAATCTGTTATGCAAAGACTTATACAGAATAATCCAATTGATGAAGAAGAGAAATCTATCATTCATAAACTGAATCAAGTAATTGCTATGTTTTTAAATAATGGAAGAAATCAGACATGGATCATATTAATTAATTCGTATCATTTGCAAAAGACTAAGATAGC